>JAOYMZ010007043.1:0-22430 GCA_025802335.1 Pinguicula primuliflora | reverse complement strand
CCAATAGCATTAGAGTATGGTATATGTGACATATAGTCCTTGTCATTTTCATTAATAGGACATTGACTTGAGGACAATTTAAAATGTGAAGCAAACGCTGTAGCAATAGGTTTGCAATTATTGAGATTGCACCTTTCAAGAACTCTCTCAATATAACTTTTCTGAGATAGAAATAGAGTACCAGCCTGATGATTACGCTGAATTTCCATTCCATGAATTTTCTTAGCTGGTCCAAGGTCTTTCATCTCAAATTCACGACCAAGTTGAGGCTTCAAATCATCAGTCAATAACTTGTCATGAAGAAACAATAAGCATATCATCAACATAAAGCGGTAGATACACAAAATATCCATTTGTCGACTGCTTGAAATAAATGCAATGGTCATAATTGCTTCGAGAACAATTCTGTGCAACCGTAAACGAGTCAAACTTTTTATACCACTGCCTTTGAGCATGTTTTAAACCACAATGTGATTTTTTTCAAATGACAAACTAAATACTCTTGACCAGGAGCAGAAAAATCCTCAGGTTATGTCATATAAATCTCCTCCTCTAAATCTACATGAAGAAAAGTAATTTTAACATCAAGTTGCTCTAATTCCAAGTCAAATAAAGCAACAAAAGCAAGTATAACTCGAATAGAAGAGTGATGAACAGTAGGAGAGAATATATTATTAAAATCAATACTTTCACTTTGTTCATAATCTTTTACCACTAAACGGGCTTTCCACCTTGCAGGTTCAACTCCAGAAATACCTTCCTTCTTCTTATAAATTCATTTGCACTTCAAAGGGTTTTTTTTCTGTAGGAAGCTCAACAATGTCCCATGTACAATTTTTGTGAAGGCTATCAAATTCATCATTCATAGCAAATAACCATTTAGAAGAATTATCACATGAGATAGCTTCTCGATAAGAAGAAGGCTCAAATAAGTCATTTGCATCTTGAGCAACAATGAAAGCATAATGAGCCATATTATCAGCATCGCGATATCGAGCTGGCAAAATGATAGTCCATCTAGGTCTATGTTGTGCAATAGAATAGTTAGTAGTGACAGGAGGCTCTGGATCAAAAATTGACTATGTAGTAGGTAAAGTAATCAAGTCACTGTTAACAGGGATGCTTATTCCAAGATTTTCATTGTTTTGAAAAACAATAGTTTCATGTTCAGATGTGAATGAGAGACCACTAACAGAAATATATCCCGAAAAATTTAAAATATTTTCATCAAAAGTAACATCACGACTAACAATCTCCTTTCTGGAATCAGCACATAACTAACGATACTGTTTAACACCAGAATCATAGCCAATAAAAATGCACTTGGTAGCTCTAGGCACAAGCTTTCCATTATTAACATGTGAATAAGCAGGACAATAAAAAATCTTTAGATTTGAAAAATAAACGGGTTTACCTGACCATACCTCTTCTGGAATTTGAAAATCAATCGCCGAATTAGGGGAGCGATTAATCAATAGTAAGCTATAGCAGCAGTCTCAGCCCACAAACTATGCTTTTCCCTAGGCCAGCATTGGTAAGCATACAACTGGCTCTCCCATAATAGTACGATTCATCATTTCTGCAACACCATTTTACTGAGGAGTACCTGGACAGTCTTATGTCTTGCAATACCATGATTAGCACAACAAAATATTAAATTCACCACTACAGAATTTCAATCCATTGTCAGTTCTCAAGTTCTTAATTTTTCTGTCAGTTTGATTTTCAACTAAGATTTTCCACAATTTGAAAGTGGGAAAAGCTTCATTTTTTTGCTTCAAGAAGTAAACTCATACTTTGCGAGAAAAATCATCAATAAAAGTAATCATATACTCACCACCTCCAAGTGAAGGATGAGGAGAACGACCCCAAAATCAGAATGAATATAATCTAGAACGCCTTTAGTGCAATGAGTTGAAGTAGAAAAATTAACCCTCTTTTGTTTACAAAAAATACAATATTCGCAGAATTCTAATTTGTCAATTTCTTGTAAATAACCTTTCTTATGCAAGAGATGCATACCTTTTTCACTCATATGTCTCAAGCGCATATGCGAAAGCTTGGTATTAGAAGTGTGTGATGCAATAGAAACAACTGCAGTACCTGTAACTATGGAACCTTGCAGATAATAAAAATTATTCATATGGTTGGCCTTTAACACAACACGGTTGCCTTGAGAAATCTTAAGAACACCATCAGCAGTGGAGAATTTAAATCCCATAGCTTCTAAGGTGCCCAAAGAAATAAGATTTCTTTCCATTCTAGGAACATGATGAATATTAGTAAGAGTCTTAAAAGTGCCATAATGAACTCTAATTTGAATAGAGCCAACTCCAATAATTTCAAATGGAGATTCATCACTAATAGTAACATTATCATCAGCAGTAACAGAATAATTTGAAAATCACTCTCTATGTGAACAAGTATGAAAAGAGCAAGTTGAATCAAGAATCCAAGACATACGCTTTTCAATATCAGAGGTGACCATAAGTGCTTCTCCACTATCGAAATTTTCAACAACACTAGCCTCAGCAGAAGATTTGTCCAATTCCCTATTCTTCTTTCGTTCATCTTTATTTTTCAATTTGAAACACTGAGAGATATCATGATTATCAGCTTTGCAATAACGGCAAAAAATGTTGGATTTAGGACCTCTAGATTTAGACCTAGATTTATGTCCACGAGAACTGCCTGTCTGCTGAGTTCTACCTCGAACAATCAAACCCTCACCCTTAGAATCAGAACGAGAATCAACATCAAATTTCTCCTTAGATAACAAATTTGACTTAACATTCTCAAAGGTGAGCGTAGTATGATTGCCATAAAGCATAATTTCCTTAAAATGTTTAAAGGAAGCAGGCAAAGAAACAACCAACAAAATAGCCTTATCTTCATCCTCAATAGTCACATCAAGACTCTCAAGATCCACACAAATAGAATTAAATTCATTGAGATGTGACTGAATAGATGTACCTTCCGCCATACGAATTGTATACAGACGCTTCTTGAGGCAAAGTTTGTTTGTGAGACTCTTAGTCATATAAAGCTCCTCCAATTTTCTCCACAATTCTACGGCAGATTTTGCGTACATGACTTCACGTAGAACATCTGATGACAAACTAAATTGCAAGACGGACAATGCTTTTTCATCAAGATCCTCCCACTGCTCACAGTCATCTTTTCGGGCTTGGGTTTCAAAGCCTTTCGAACACCAAGCTGTGTAAGGATTGCTTGTATCTGAACTTGCCAAATAGAGAAGCTAATTTTTCCGTCAAATTTGGAGATATCAAGTTTCGTCGACATGACTAAACAGTTACTCGAGAAACTAAAATCTGGGGGAGGCTGCAAAAAAAATCCTCTGCAAATTTTTTGGAAGTAAGCTATGGCAGTGATAAGCCAAAATCATATAGAGTTTTTAGGCTCATTTAGCTAGAGATTTTAATTCATATGCTCTATTTTATACTTGTTATACTTGATTTATCCTTATTCCGTCCAAACATAGGTACAATACAACATATGATCGTATTATATGGGTTTTTGACCCATTATAGATACAAAACATGCTTACATGGGCGAGAAGGACAAGTCATTGTCAAAAGGAGCAAAGGCCGAAAAGCCTCCAAAAGTTAGCTCACCATTTTGGGAAAGAAGATGAAAATACATCCCTGACCTTGCAACGGTCATATCTCTTCAACCAGGGCATGGATCAAGCTGTAAATTTATCAAGAGCTAGGATGTATGTTCACGACAAGGGCAAAAAATGGATGTATGATGGAGTTTTATGCTGATTTCACAGAATATGCCCAGTCTGCGCGCAGTTACTGTCATGCCCCTTGTCTCGGTTGTATCTCTCAAATGACTTGAGGGATGGTCCTGTAATTTCACCAGCATCTAGACCTGAGGATTCTCTACAACTTTTATTCACGGATTGTATGCATTTGGCGCTACCAAGAGGATACTTAACACTAAACTTCACAATGTATACAATATGCGCGCAAAGACATACATACCCTTACTAAAGGAGGAAGGTGAGCACAAATCCGAGGGGGCCTAGTTGTAAATGACCAAGAACTCTTTCCCTAAAAGATCAGAAGCTCTTCATTCAGTCAAAAAAACTTTGGAGGCTGCTTGGAGGCCACACTTCAGGTGGAAGAGGCAATTTGGAGGAGAAGCAGCTCTTGTACAAGAAGGAAGCTTAGAGTTCATCCTCTAAAGCATTTTCAATGGAGTTTTTCTTCCCTTCATTTACAGTTGTAGTAGCTCTTGCCTTAGGCATGAGCTGAGTAGCTAGATCTTTATGTATTTCATGATGCTTTGATCTATTCTATTGTTCTAGCTTGATTTATCTTGTATGCTTGTGCTTGTCTATCCTTTGAATGTGGTCTAGTGCACAAGATTTACATTCGTCTAGGTAAGGTTGGCCTAGGAACTCGATCATAAGGGCTAGCCTTGACATAGGGCACAAGCACACTACCGTCCTTGGGGTAGAACACCCCTAACTTGTAGTACCACACATAGAGATAGTCTTATTGTTCTCTAAGTCACCAATATACACCAAGTGGAGGTTGAGGTCGATGAACTATTCGTGTTGAGGTTTAGAGTAATAATTGACTTGATCGTGAGCTTTGATTACATTGGAGTCTTGTGGTACTAGACAAGCAAAGCTAAGCAATAGATAGGAAAGAGATTCATGAATGCATAGAGAGGTTATAAACCAAAGCCTTGGGTCACTTCCCCTCATTTGTCATTCTCCTTAGTATTCTGGTCATTAAGGTCTAGTGAGTGACAACAATTGCCTTGGTTACCATTTAGTTAGTTCTTATGTTAGTTTAGTGTAGCTTAGAACAAAACACCCCTTTTGAATCTTTCGGTTTACGTTTAGTTTAGTTGTAGATTGAGCATGTTTAAGACCTACTCCCTGTGAATATGACCTAGGACTTACCCTAGTATTACTTGCAGACATGTGAATACTTGCACATTAGTGTGACATTACATTTTGTCCCATCAGGCAGAAGCTTATACAAAGAGATAAAATTGCTGCAAAAATAATTCCTCCACAATTTTGGAAGCGCAGAAACTCAAGAGAGGGTTCCAAGATTCCTCTATGATTTTGGAATTCTCCTATTCCTCCGCCGCAACAATAATTCAACTCAATTTAGTTGTCCAAGGACCAAATCAAAACCTCCAAAAATCACCCAAGAAATGAGATTCCCAACTTGGAGACCACAGTTAGAGAAAAAAGGCAGCTTATTGTAGCCCAGAATAATGGGTGGGAAAAACAAATGGCTGGTCACGTGGGAGCCAGCCGTCGGTTTTGATCCAATCCGCAGGAGAAGAAAATTAGGTTATGAAAAATAAATCGATACTCGATAGGGAGAAAAAAATCCTGGCCATATGAAAGGAGTTTTTGGCACTGATACCAATTGTTAGGATTTAGAGAAAAAGAAATGCAGGAATTAACGTGGAAAAAACCTCTCAAGGTAGAGAGAAAAAACCACGGGAAAACATTTCTATTATGAAGTGTCTCTGAGTACAAATACATGAGGACCTATTTATAGGTACAAATAAATATAGTCCTAATTAGAGTCATATTCTAACAGAGACAATTCTCACCACAAGAGAAAATATCTCTTCGTAGTCAATACCCTCAATTTGGGTAAAGCCTTTCGCAGCGATTTGGGCGTTGAACCTTTCGATCGATTCATCCATACCACACTTAACCTTGAATACTCAGTTGCACCAGTTTTATCCCCGGCGGCAAAGGTGTACTATCAGGTCTTGCATCAAGTAAACCAGTTTCATGGAGAAGATCAATAATATATTTATGTTGAGTAATGCAGAGGCTAGCAGGAGATAATTCCAGCCCAAGATAATGGTGTGTTTAGCCAAGATCCTTAATGCTGAATTTTTCATCAAGAAAACGTTTCACAAGGTTTGTTTCATGATCAGAATCCCCGGTGAGCAAAACATCATTAGCATAGATTAGGAGAACAGTGATGAAACCGCCACTATGAAGCAAGAATTGGCAATGATCATTCGCAGATTGAATGAATCCATAATCAAGTAGGCATGAGGTGAAAGTTTTGTTCTACTGCCGAGAGGACTGTTTAAGTCCAAAAATAGATTTATGCAACAAGGAGACCTGTTTGATGCCATGATTTGGATGGCCCCGACGCACATGCATATACACTTCTTCATCTAAATTCCCATGTAAAAATGCGTTGTTAATGTCGAGTTGGTGGATGTACCAGCCACGGTGAACGGTGACAATAAGAGGAATCCGAACTATTGTGTGTTTAGCAATAAGAGAGAAACTATCAGAATAATGGATACCTCTAATTTGATTGAATCTCTTGGCCACAGGCCGAGCTTTGTCGCAAGAGATGCTACTATCCAGGTTATATTTGATCTTATAAACCCATTTGCGCCCGATAGAATGTTTCTCGAGTGGAAGGGTCATTATGGTCCAAGTATCATTGGTCTCAAGAGCCTGCAGTTCAGTTTGCATGGCTTCAATCCATGAAGGATTTTTAGCTGCCTCAGAATAAAAAATGGCTCTGATGAATTGGATGTGGAAAGGAGGCATGAAACTGTTGGAGTGAAAGCAAGCACACAGTCATTCTGCCAAGAAGGTGGTTGAGTAACCCGAGTGCTTTTTCGGATGTTAGGAGTAGTTGCTGATGGAAGTGGTGAGGTGGAAGATGAAGCAACGGGTTGTATAGGAGTTGGTGGAAGCGGAAGCAGACGGATGGATGTATCAGGCTACTGGTTCTCAATGTCAGCAGAAGGCAGTGTAATATTTGGTGAGTCAGGCGAGTTGTTGGATAGTGAAGTAGAAGGAAGGATGGTATTGGAAGGATAGGAAAATGGGAGGACGGTTGAGTTTGTGGTAAGATAGGAACTAGCTGTCCTAAGGATAAAGTTTGATATGGAAAAAACAACTCGTGAAAAACAACATCACAAGAGATCAGAAGCTTCTTGCTATCAATATCATAGAGCTTGTGTGCTTTACTTGTAGTAGAGTATCCTACGAAGACACATTTAATAGCACGAGTCATAAGTTTAGATTTTTGAGACAAGATATTCACTGCATAACACAACCAGTCGAATACATTGAGAAAAGACAAGTCAGGGGGCTTGCCAAACAATTTTTCTTGAGGACTTTCCCATTGTAATAAAGGAGTGGGCAACCTGTTGATTAAGTAGACTGAGGCAAGCACTGCTTTGCCCTAGAAGAATTCAGGTAGAGATGCTCGAAATAATAAAGCTCTGGTCATCTCAAGAATATGTCTGTGTTTATGCTCAACTACCCTGTTCTGCTGATGAGTATATGGGGATGAATGTTGGTGAATGATCCCATTTGAAGAAAGGAGAGCTTGGCAGGCATAGCTAAGAAATTCTGCACCATTGTCACTCCTGAAGGTTTGGATCTGAGTTTTAAACTGTGTGTTGATCATGAGAGGAAATGTTGGAGAAAGGTGATTGTTTGAGATTTTGCCTTCATCGTAAATACTCAGGTGCAGCGACTATAATCATCAACAAGAGTTAAAAAGAAAGATGCACCAATAATTGAGCGGGTGTTGGGACATTTTTTGAACGTTCAATCAAAAGTTTAGAGATTGAACATGACAATTCTAAAGCACGCGCCTCATGCGCGACGAATTCCCTTAGGACTTTTTGTTTTCTCCGGTCCCACAACCTCGCGATGGCCAAATGGCCATTGCCAACGACACCACAGGGCCTAACCCTAGCCTCATCCCCGACCAAACCCTAACCACCTCCGACGGTCGACCACTACACATAGCAATTGAATTTGGTACGACATCGACTCCCACAGCGACGCTCAGAATTGATCCGACAAAGATGCCGACGATGGAGGGCGAAACCCATCAACAACTGAATGATGCAGCCCCGTGCATATCGGGGGGGAAGGAACCAGATACAGGAAATATCGAGCCATCCAACGTTGATTCGAAAAAGTCCCACTACACCACTGTAGGTGTTCGACGAAAGTCCAGACCGACCAAAGGTACACTTCCTGGCCAATCCTTTAATGGTAAGCGGAGAAAATTACTTTCGTTTATTGAGAAAATTCGTTCCAGCTCTATATCCCTATATGTTGCAAACTATCCTACACATTGGCAAGTACGAGAATTATGGAATTTCTTTGATGCTTATGCACAAGTTTATGATGTGTTCATCCCGAGTTTGGGGTTTGGTAGTAGAAGATTTGCATTTGTGCATTTTGTGCAGAACACAAATCTGGATGGGATTATTGGACAGTTGAATGGAACTATAGTGGAATCGGCTAGGCTGATTGTGAGGAAAGCAAGAAATTTAGATGGGGATACAAAGTTACAACACGCAGATAGCTCTGGAGGTGCAATGGTGACTAAATCTGATCTAAATGACAGTTTAATAAAACAAAATATTGGGCTGAATGCGGATACCATTGAACCTGCAAAGGAAGAACCTGCATTCGAGATGTCATTACTTCCAACCGTTGAAGAATCAGCTTGGTTGGATAACTGCCTGGTCTGCCTCCCATCACCAATTTTGGACACTCAATCCATGGGATTAATTTTGGAATAATAGGGTTACATAGGAGGTTCTATAGTTCGTTTAGAAGGAGGAGAAGTGTTACTGAAACTGAGCAACAAAGATGAACTTAGAATGCTGGTAGATACCACCATGGCAGAAAAACTGTGTATACATAACTTAAGTCCTTGGAGACATATAGAAGGAAAGCTGATGCGTCCAGTTTGGGTGAGAATCAGGGGCATCCCTTTACCCTGCTGGTTTCCCAGATTCTTCTCAGAAGCATGTTCAAAAGCTGGCGCGGTGGTCAGCATTGATGGCAAGACTCTGGACAAGTTAGAGATGCAGTTTGGCCGTGCTCTACTCCTCACAGCATCCAAGAAACAGATCATCTGTGACTGAAAGTAGTGACCAAATATGAGACATTCAAAGTGAAATTTGACGAGGAAATACAGGCACCCAGGACTACATGGGGGAGTGCAAGAAGTAGATGCGCATCAGATGGAAAAAGGCACAATGGGGCAGCGGTAGCACATCAACTGGATACGAGGGAATGTCCAAATCTCGTCCCAGTCTCAGAACCTACCACCACAGACTCTGCTACTAAGGTAATGGAGGATAAATCTTGGGCTGGGCAAGAGATGGGGGAATCCGAAGAACTGGAAAAACAAGGCATAAATAAGTATCTGGCAGTGTACTTTGCAGAGGAGATCAGTGCTTTCAATCTATCAGCAGCAGAGGGATCATATGGCAACTTTCAGCAACAAGAGCAAGCAATAGATCAATGGCAACTAACTGAATATCAACAATCGGAAGCTGCACCGTGCAAGCAGCAAAATCTGGAACAAGTTATGGACCATCAATAGTGGATTGTGGAATATCAACAGCACGCCAAACAGATCCTGCTATGTCAATCTAGGATGCTTAGAGAATCCAAAACCTGGGCAACTGCAGCATATCGTCAGCAAAATGAACCATTTCCATTGAGAGTTAAACTCCCATGGGTTGAACACGAGCCACGCCAAATAGCATCTCGTGCAGCTATTGAAATGGCTCCCATGGAGAGCAAGGAACCTGGCCACAGTTATGAAGGGGGGCAGAACCAAATGGGGCAGAGTCGTACCAGAAAACTGACTGTCAATCTGCCCATTATGCAGTCTTTCCCACCTATACATCACAAAATAGGGCCTGGGCGGACAGAGTGGAGGATGAACCTTAGATGTTCCATGAAAATGACCTCCAACCTTGGGAACTCGATGCAACAGCAACCCCATACACACCTTTGTGTAACGGGTACAGTGAGGATTATGCCTTATACCAAGCTGTTGAACAAGAAACAATCTATAACGTGGAACCTCTTGAATGGATAACTCCAGGGTTGGGATCTGACACAGACCAATCATGGAAGGACCTCACGGCATCAGATGTCCCCATCGTCGAGTATAAACAGCGCGTGAAGTCGTACCACAAGTCACCCTCAAGGAAAAGAAGAAAGCAGGGAGAAAGAAAAAGATGACTCCACCTCTAAACTTAATTCTCGCCGAAGCCTACGTAACATCTAAAATTACCGTGCAGAACACTACAGTGGACACGCTAGAGTCAGATCTCCCAGTGGCTTCGAGTTATCAGAATGATGCTTATTAGGATTCAACATCCTGGTACAATTGTACATTTTATAACTATGCCCACTTTTGAGGCTAGTTTGTATAATTTCATATGTTTCTTAATAAAATAAAATTTTCCAAAAAACAAATTGAGCGGGTGTTGAATGGTCCCCAAATATCCCCATGAATAAGTTGAAAACAGTACTGTGAAGTTGTCTTGTGTAGAGGAAAGGGTAAGCAACTTTGTTTTGCTCTATGACATTAATCACATGGAAGTTCAAGTTCAGAATTATGCAAAGATAATTGAGTCAAAATGATCTTGGAAGGGTGCCCAAGTCTATCATGCCATATTGATGTTCTTACAAAAGTTATCAACAGGGGACTATTACAAACAAAAGACTGCTTAACAATAGAAATAGAATAGTTAGAAATACGTGACTGTGGCTCTTTCTGCAGCAAAAGTTGAGGAGAATGTTGGCTTGATGGATCAAGGAAGTATAGTCCCATGTGTTCCGTCCCCACAGCTAAGATGGATTTAGTCATGAGGTCCTGTATCAGACAGAAGGATGGATAAAATGAGAATGAGACATCGGCTGAATGGCTAAGTTTAGATACCGAAAGGAGGTTAAATCAGAAAGATGGCATATACAACACATTATTAAGAATCGGTCTGGGTGAACCAGGTAATTTGAAATTTTCGAGCGCGGAGTCCAAGACCGGGGAGAAGGCAGCGACACAGCATTCGAACTGGAAAATCAACGGTACGATTGAACTCTCCGGCAATGGTGGACTAGGTATGCCCTCGAAATCTCATCTCCCGTTCGGGCAATAGGCTCGACGGGCAACCTCACACATTTATCTTACACGGCACACACAGCCCCATCCTCACATCCGACCTCATAGGATGACCCCCAATCTGACCGCATATCCCTGGCGGTCGTATAAGATTAGAAGTGAGCTCATAAAGGGAAAGCAAGTAGAACCCAGGAAACAACCAACTAGGTCCATACCTCAAAAAGACACCACCTCTGTATTATGGAATAGTATCACAGCGAGCACGGCGAAAGACAGAGTTAATGTGTTTAATAGACTTGGTCAGCAAGATGATTAGGAATTGACAGATGTGGAGAAAAAGGAAGAGGGAGTTAACTTCTTTGTAACCAATTTTCCAAGAGACTTAAATCCGGAAGAACTGAAAGAGATACTAGGTCAGCAAGGAACACTAGTGGATTTTTGCGTAGCCAGAAAATAGTCTATGATGGGGTTACTATTTGGTTTTGTATCCTATATTGGAAATGACAGTACCAAGGACATTCTACTGAGGCTAAACAGCCTGTGGATTGGCAATTTTAGGTTGCGCGCTAATGTAGCTCGTTATGAAAGAATGAGCAACAGCACAGAGGTTAGGCGAACACAGCAAGGGACATACCTAGGAAGGATCAACAGCTACAGAAATCAGACTACATACAAGGAAAAGCTTGGAAACAAGGTGAATCAAACAATGAGGGCAAATGTGGACATCAATAGGAAAGGAAAAGAAAAGGTCACAACTCAATCACAAGTAAAAATGCAATTGGAGGAACTCCCCGTACTAATTAGGAATGATGATCTTGAAATGAGATTCAAAACTGTTGCCTAAGACACAAAATGGCTACGTCACAGCAAGCTATGTCAGTTAAGAAATCCAGAAGGAGAGCTGGTGTTTAGGACATAACTAAGAAAAGGAGGATATGTTGGTTTAAAAATATGCAGTGTGGGAGATGGCAAGATAATTATTGTGGATGAACATGGAGGTGATGAGCTGAAAGAATTGCTCAAGGTAGACATGGAATGGCTGCTGGAATGAGTACAGAATGTGACAGAGTGGACTGAACAGCCCCACAACAAATTTCGCAGAAGGTGCATTAAGTTGTTTGGAATACCTTACTCGTGCTGGAATGAAGAGATACTGTTGAAAGTTGGAGGTTGAATAGGAAGTGTAATCAAAATATGTCCTGAAACACTCGACAAGGAATAGCTGGAGTTTGCCAAAATGATAATAAGAACAGAAATCCATAAAAATGTTCAAGGAAAATTGTGGGTGACAATGGATGGAAGACAATATAAAGTTACTGTCAAAGAAGCAGAAGAAATTGAGCATGTAGTCACTTGAAATATTGTTTCCCAAACGGAGGATGAGCTAAATAGCGCTCAGAAGAAGATTCAGAGGATATGTACTCTGAGAATCACCCTCAACAAAGCAATGGAGACATAGAACAACATCTTGCAAATGAACAATGGGATATCATGAATTTTGTGAAGGAAACAAATTTAAATTTATCTGTGGATCTGTATCCAAAAAAGCTATTGACACAGGCACACCATGGCTCCACAGAAAAGGCAAAACTGGATGAAAGTGCACAGGAGGAAAATGATGAATCTAATAATGAGAGTGACCAGGATGAAAAGGAGGAATCTGATGAGGAGGAAGGTTTCAATACTGAATACAACTAGACAAAGACAAAAAATACGATAGCAGAGAAGTTTTGGCAACCGAATAGAATTGAATGGTGGCCAGCTATGGGATCACAAACAGTAAATCTGGAATGTATGGAGAAAGAGTGCGAACAAGCAAATCAAGAAAAGAGAAGCAGAAGTGCAATAGAAAAGGTAGTTAATGTTGCAGTTGAGGGGGAAAGTGAGCAGATAAAGGAAAAGGACTTACATGGCAAGGATACTCAATGTGATGATTACACCTGTGAACCAAGTTAAGGAAAATGAGTGAGTCCTGAAAAATATGCAGGCAAAATTAGGAGAAAAGAAAAGTACATAAGGTATAATAAAAAAGATGTCGAACATGTATGAAACATCACAGATGAATCACGATACTGTGAGGGAGGAACAAGAACAGCTAGCGGAAATCTGTGAAGAAAAAAAGAAAGAAAGGATGCGCAAAAACAGATCTTTAAAGAAAAATCACAGAAAGGAAGAAATAGGCACAAGTATAAAGAAAACCAGGAAAATGACAAAACAAAACAAGGAGAACTGTGAAATAGTAGAAGAGTGGAAAGCCATCGTGGCGATGAACACAAAAAGAAAAGGAAGCAAAAAGCAAAAGAAAAGTGCAGAAAGTTATGGGGAAAGAACTGAGATTGAGGAATGTGGAATGAAGGATACATCGCTGGCTGATAGCAATATCATCACAACAAACACTAGGCATATGAGAGGAGAGGTACAAGAAATCTTGAAAATATGTAATGCAATTGGGGTGGAATATCCATAAGGGATGGAGAAAGAAACGGAAAGGCTTCTAACAATGGAATTGGCTGAAATTGAAGTCCAGAGTAAGGAAATGAGACACTCAGAAAGTACCAAACCAAACAATGACAAGGAAGGTCAAGAAACAAATGAAGACGTTTCCTAGATGCAGCTTCTCACATATAATGGTAGAGGCATAAGAGGACAAGAAAGAAGAAAGAGAATACGAGAAATGTTATGGAAAAATAAAATTAATTTTGTGGCAATACAAGAAACAAAATAAGAAGTAATAGATGAAAATTTTGCAAGAAGCTCATGGCACACAAATGAAATGGATTGGGTATACAGTGGATCAATTGGTTTTTCAGGAGGTTTACTGTGTGTATGGAATAAAACAAAATTTCAACGTGAATCAATTTGGAACTGCAATGGTGTTCTGTACATAACAGGAAAGCAGGCAGGTGATTCAACTACCAGCCACTTAATGAATGTATATGGACCTTCAGAGCTGGAAGATAGAATAGAGCAATTGCAGAGGATAAGTGAATATCATGATGGAAAGGAAGATCAAAAATGGGTACTAATGGGGGATTTTAATGCCATATTGGACAGAAGAGAAAGAAGAGGAATCAACACTCAGAGTCATAACAGAGAAATCAATGAATTCAGAAAGTTTGTTAACCGAATGGATATATGCAATTTACCAATGACTAGAAGAAGATATACATGACACCTATCATCCTTAAAGGCAATGAGCAGACTGGACAAATTTTTACCAAATGAAAAATGGATGCAAGGTAATCAGAAATGGATGCAAATTGGACTAGACAAAGCGAATTCGGATCATATATCGGTGAAGCTGACAATTGAAACGAAAAACTCGGGTCCTAAACCAGTTAAAATGTTAGACAGTTGGATGATGAATCCGGAGTACATTCAAATGGTAACTGAAAGCTATAACAAGGATGGAATTCATGGAACGGATGGATATGTGTTAAAGGAGAAGGTTAAAAGATTGAGGCAGACCATAAAGATGTGGAATGCTGATAGCAGTAACAGAACAACAAGCAAGCTACAAATACTAATAAATCTAAGAAATGAGATTGAGAGACCATATATATAGTGTTTTGTACATATCGTGGGCTTTGCTCATTATGCTATGCTATACAAATTGAAAGAAAATCATAGCCTATCATATGGGCTTGTGTAGTTGGTCTGGTCCATAACTTCAATAGTTATGAGCTGCAGATAGTGAATACCATAACCATAGAATTTGAACTCGAGGCCTCCGTACAACTTCCATCCAAATTTCCTTATGGTTTTCACGACACATTCAATAATGATGCTTAATGACTGTTAATGATGGCCGTATGTTTGACACCTGCTGTGTGATGTCGGTTGTCTGATGCCCAGTGCGTGGCAATTTACAAAAGTTGTCCGACATCGTGGCAAAAAAAATTTGGCCTTATACTCAACGGACAATGCAGAAAGTCGAATCTCCTTAGGTCACAAGGCAGTGAGTATGTTTTGGATGCCAATTGTGGGTGTCTTATAGTATTTCACGTTTTAGTACTCTTCCTTGCATGGAGAATGTTCCTTATATTGTCCTAGAAAACGTCAGAATCAATATGTTTTTATTTGAACAATTTGTGTTGTTACTTACACTCTCTGCTCTGCTCCTTGTTATTTTTAGGTGAGATCTATGTTATCTAAAATTATAACTTATTGATTTTTCTATTCAACTTGTGTTGTGAATGCACGTACTGTGTTATCAAAAATTTCAGTATGATCGTGATACTAATTATCTATATGTCGGTTGCTTCTGAAGATTACTATAGTTACTCTTGAACACACAAGCACTTCGCTATTGAACCTCATAGTTTGTTGTCATATGTATAGTCTCTCTATAAGTTGAATCTTTTCATATAAATGTATCGTTCCTTCTTAATGACTTTAATTAATGAGCTACCACTACCACTTCAAGAGCATGGACTTGCTTCTTTGATTCCGTCAACAAATAAACTAACGTGGTAGCATCCCATTCCCATACCAGACTGGAGGATTTCATATATTTGCCAGTTAACAAAAAAAACTAATATATGTGTCTATATTAATTGAGAAGATCACCATATATTTTTTTTCAAAGTACACTACATACTTTTTAAAAAAATTTAATGTATACCCGTATATAATGTATTGAATCCCACCAAAGTAATTTATCAGAAAACATCTAAAAATACAAATGACGAAAAAGCGGACACGAAACACCTGCAGTGTCCAGAGATGAAACGGGAACGAGTCAGCGCGCCACGTCATCCCAAGCAAGACCCGTCTTCCCCCGCCGTGGACCGCCGCCCGGAAGAGAAACGCTTCATTCCTCCCAGGCTCTGCGGTTCGCAGCTCACCGTAACTTCTCCAACTGGAAGACTCACGCTCCTCCTCTCCGCCTCCACCACCACCGGTTCCAGTTCCACCACCACCTTCCGACTCCCCAATCGGGCCGGTTTATTGGGCCGCAGGAAGCTCCACACCTTGTAATAAAACCCCTTCCTCTGCTTCATCTCAGCACCGCTGGCGTTGGATCTCTCCCCCAGCGTTTCTATCCTTTTCCGCGAGTTGGATCGCCTTCGCCCTCTTTTAGATCTGACTCTTCCCATACAGGAGACCTTCGGAGAACCCGGTTCGACCGGCGGAATGCTCGCCGACTTGCCGGTAGATCCGGAGCGTTTGGGGAAGAGGCGTATCTTTGTCGATTTATTGCAGTTTCTCCTCTTTAGGTCTATAAAATTATCCTTCTGGGTCTTGGGCAACCCGATTAGCGACGCCTTGGACTTTATGCTAACGGAAACCCGGTGAGAACCGGAGTTGAAACCTGGATTATTCAGCGGATTCAAGTTTGTGGAGTTTGAAATTCCTTTAGCGGAATCTTTCCGTTCGTAGAAGGCGTGCCGATCGAACCAATCGTGTTCGGCATCCTTCGACAGCCAGAAAGATTCAGGCGGGACATCGTCAACGGGGACTACGTCGTTCGCCGGCGTCTCGCCGCCGGAGAGTACGTCGCTTACTCCGTCAGATCTGGCGAGTACGGACGGCTGTTGAGAATCGACATGCGGCATCATATTGGGATTGGGAAGGAGTAGCCTGTCTGTTTGTGTTGGGAGTATGAAATGACGCTAGACTTGTGGTCGATTTTGAGTCCTCTCTTTTGCTGCTAATCCTGCATTTTATCATTATAACATGGTAGATTTTAGAGTGGTTGCGTTGACTGCTTATTCGCTTCTCTTTTTGTCTAGCCATTCTAATACTATTGGAATAATTGGATAAATAACATCATACATTTTCTGAAATTCTCTTTCGTCTAGCAAATTTTACTTTTATTATTATTTTACTTAAAATATTTTAAAAGAAAAGAAAAAATATAAAGATAAAATAATTAAATTGTGGTAACACCTTTTAATTAATTCAATCGTCAGGAAACTTTTCACCTTTCCATATCTGTCATAAGGAAAACATTTTCTCATACATCAAAATTAAACAACTTGATGTCCTTCAATCTCGACTCGAATCACATTCAATATGTCGCATGAGAAATTTTAAAACACTCATACTCGTGATTCCCAGATAGACAATGGAATTCGTGCAACTTGAATCCCTGATCAACTGTCCGACAAGAGATGCTCAAATACGTACACTGACGACTCCGAACATCGGTCAAACCTTCTCATCTTGAATAACGTTGTACGGCTCCCCATCTCGGAATCTTCTGGTATGTATCTTGAATGAACTTTGTACAACTCCAACAGGTTTAGAACGGACCACATGTAGATTATAGAAGAGATCATGGAGCGTTTGAGCAAACGGGAGTTTGCCCAAATCTGAGGAAGCTATTTCAGACATTTAGTGGACTTGCACGATCCTTGGACGTGTAAATATTATCTGTTGGGGCCATGCAAGCTGCTCAGGACGTCGTTCACGTGCATTTCCTATACTATATACTTGAAGCAGACATCACATTCGGAATTCAACCGCATGCTGTAGATCTGGTGTATCACGCCTGTCGAGATGGACCGGCTCCGCTGTGTCATGCATGCACTATGCTAAAAATCAGATTGTTAAACTCTAAAATATTTTTGTCTCGTCCTATTTATAAAAATGTGTGTGTCCTATCAAAGGTGCTGAAGTGGTTCTTACTTTTTTGGGGTGGGGGTTGAAGTGGTTCTTACATTTGATATAAACTTGCAAGTTTCTTCAAATATTTATATGTAAGAAGGAAAATGGTGGGTTTACAACTTGAGTTGTTGGAATTTGGTGACATTCAGTTGGTTGCATGCAAGTAATGTTTTCTCTATACACTGCATTTAGCATTGATCCAGGAAATAAATTTTGGTGCAAGTTATCATTTGACTATGGTTAGGGCCTGGGATGTGAAATGATTTTCTTACCCAATGGTCAACTCTTATGTTATGAATTAACTTATCGATTCGCGATTATAATTTGCGTAAATCATATGCACACAGTCGCGATTTTAATTTTCACTTTTATAATAAAATACATTTGTGAAACTTCATATTTTCTACTTTTCTTGTATGTTTTGATTTGTGGGGTGGTCTGAAGAGTAGTGTCTACAAAGCTCCAGCAGGTATCTTAAGGAAAATTGACAGTCTGCTATCCAAATTCTTATGGGGATCAATTGCTAATGGAAAGAGAAAAATATCTTGGATCAGATGGAATAAACTATGTTCTCCTAAGCAACGGGGTGAACTGGATTTCAAAGCCTTAAAACAATTTAATCAGGCCCCTGCTGGGCAGATGGGGATTCAGACTTCTCATGGAACCTAACAGCCTATGGAGGCAAGTTTTAGATACTTTATATGGTCCTATTGATGTGAACAACATGAATATTGCTAATCATGATTCAATCTGGTGGTGGGATATCAAGAAATGGGTATACTCCTCCTCATAGTTTAAACAGAATCTATATAAATGTATTGGCAACGGAGACTCTACTAAATCCTGGTTGGGGAAATGGCTAGGAATCAAGGATCTGGCAGAGGCATATCCTATACTATTTCTGAATGCTAGACAAGGATATCACAATTGCAGCAAAAGGTTTTTACGACCTAACCTGGCGAACATGGAGATGGAACTGGAATTGGTTGAGAGCCTGCACGGAGGAAGAGATACTTGAACTCCAAAATCTGCAATTCTAGCTTAACTCTGCACCTGCAGGATTGAACAATTTTGATCAATGGCAATGGCAGTGCATCAATGATAACAGATATCCAACAGCTAAGATCTATAACCAAATTATGCAGACAGAATGGCAGCTTGAAGAAACAGATGCGAAATTGACAAAAAACTGGGACAAATTGGTACCTTCGAAGATAAGTTCCTTCTGCTGGAGAGCGATCCAGAACCGCATTCCAACTTTTGATAACCTGGCCAAACGAGGAGTCTCAATTGACACAGTTTTATGTTCGCTATGTCTTGAAGATCATGAATCGGTGGAACACCTACTTCTGCAGTGCCAGCACTCTCACGAAGTATGGGATCGTGTCCTCCGATGTCTCAAGTTGTCAGAGACTCAGCCACAGACATTGAAACGAGCAATTATGCTTGCTCATGATCAGAGCTTCCCCGCAAAAATAGCAGCAATATGGAATCTTATTTGGGAAGAAATGGTCTGGGCAGTTTGGAAAATGAGGAACGAAGCTGTGTTTATACAACAAATCCCAGATGCCTCCAGTGCATTGCATCAGATCCAATTAAACACATGGTTAATCTTAAGAGTTCATGGTCGAATTGATCTGGGCTTCGAGTTTGGTGAATGGTGCCGCGAACCCATGTATTGTTTGTAAATATTCACGGAGATAGACCCGCTATAAGGACATGTAAAGCTGTAAATACTACACATGAATAAAATTTTATTACTTACAAAAAAAAAGTAGTGTCTGTGATTCCCTGAAATTTGGTCGCTAATGTCTTGATTCCCTTGCGTGGGGCTTTCTGATTTTAGTGAGTACGCTGCACCTGGATTGGAATCTATTCAGTTTGGGTGTTTCCTTGAATTTTTGAATGTCAAAGTTATGAGACTGGAGAGATTGTCTATCTTACACTTTTTCTACTACTCGACTACTTATTCTTATGTTTAAAAGGGTAATGATAGGTGACTAACTTTTTACACCAACTTTTCGATATCGTGGTCTTTTGAATGCCGAAATAAAAAAAATAAGATCGGTTTTGGAATTCTCACATCGAAACGATGTCGGAACTTGTCATGGATTTTGGTTTCGGCGGTTTCGTCGCCAAAAAAACTAAAACCCTATTCAATGGGTATTTTAAGAGTAACAAACTTAATTCTTACCTTAAACAGTGTGTTACGAGGATCAGAATGAAAGTTTAGGACCTATTTCTAAACATATTCGACGTGAGGATTCCAAAGTCGGGCTTACTTTTTTATTTCGACAGTCAAAAGACAGCGATATTGAAAAATTGGTCTAATAAATTGTTTTTTTTTCTAAAAAATTGGTTACTTATAATTTTTGTTTTTAAAATTTGGGTTGTTTTGTGCACGTTCTTAAAAGATTATTATTTGAAATTGAATTTAAATTATATATTATTAAAATAATATTAGATTACTTAAATAACCTTCATTTAAATAATTAAGGGTGAAATAAGTAGAATATGTAGAGTTGAGACGGGGATCTAGGGTTCCCGACCATTGTGTTGTACATATATTATTTTTATAATATTTCAATACTTGCCTATTAGAAAAAGGGTGAAAATAACGTTAATTTTGTCTTATATATTGTTTATTAGTTTAATATAATTTTATAATTATCATTCTAATTTTTAGAAGGAAAAAATCATGTCAATAGGTGTTTATTTTTAAGAAGATTTAAGTTCTAACAATTAGAAGAAGTAGTAGATATTTAATTCAGTGTTCGAGAAGGCGGGCGGCGGAGGTGAGGCGGCCGCCCAGCGCCTCGGCCACCCAGCATATCTGTTTTTTTAATCCAATAAAAATTTTTATAGAACGGTTATATGACCGGCGATACTCTACGGGTCAGAGTGTTGGGCTATGAGTCTTTCACATGTGCGAAAATTTGAAGTGGAGGAGATACGGATCATAAGGTGGATGTGTGGTCGCACAAGATTAGACAAGATTCCAAATGAGGTATTTAGAGATACACTAGGTGTCGCATCAATAAGTGTCAAACTGAGGGAAAGAAGGTTGTGATGGTTTGGACATGTACGCAGAAGGAGTTTGGACAATCCAGTCAGGAGAGTCGAAGGATTACAAGTCGAAGGGCGATGAGGGCAGGGGAGACCTAAGAGGTATGAGATGAGCAGATTCGGTTAGATTTAGTAGGATTAAACCTCTCCGAGGATATGACATCTGATAGGATGAATTGGAGACGTCATATTACAGTTAAATATACATAAGACTATATAGAATCGTTGTTTGCTTATTGATCTCTAGACTGATAGGTATTTAGTTTAATCGTTATTTGCGTAGGCATTCATCTATTTCGATATGTACGTAGTGCATGGTTGGGGTAAGTAGGTATTTCAATTGTACTTGTTTCTCATTGTTATTATTTTACTATTATTATTATTATCATTATTATTAGTAGTAGTAGTTTTTTTTGAGTTGAGGGTCTCCACGAAAATAATTTTCCTATCATGTTGTCGGATAGGGGTATGATTACGTACATCCTATCGTCCTCAGACCCTGTCTGAGGGCGAGATTTACTGGTTATGTTTGGTTTGATAAATATATAATAATGATATACATAAATATAATATAAAAATAAATAACAACAACAACATAGTTTTATAAACATTGACATTTTATCAAACATCTTGAAGGCATAAAATAATTAAATTAGAATTACAACAATACATCACAAATAAATGAAAAAGAAACATCCTAACCATGACTTGAATGAAGATTTGTAGAACACTTGTCTTTCACTTTGCAAGAGATTCTAAGAGAATATATGAAAGAAATTTTCACTCACAATGTTAGCCGTTAGGTTTGGATGATATATTGTAAAATTTAGAGACAAATATATGATACATGTGGGTTGGACTGGGTTTTATAATAAAACTAAAAAAAAGAGATGAGCTGTTTTTTTCATTGGGGCTGACCAGTCCGTTTAGATGGTTTGGGTAGCTGCCGGGGTGGCTTCGCCGATTATGTTTAGGATTATTTTTATATATTATAGAGTTTAGGATTTATAGAATAATATTTTTTTGATATTATTGTTTATCAAACCCTAATGTTAAACTTTATTTAACGATGACAATAAATATTATGGTGGCTTCGCTTCCGAAGAACTAAAACCCTAAATGATGAACCCAAACTCTATAAACCATAAATGCTAAACTTTATTTAACGACAACAATTAATATTACGGCGACTTCACCGCCGAAAAACTAAAATCCTAAATAATAAACCCAAACTCATTAAATCCTAAAGACTAAACTTAATTTTTTTTATAAGTGAAATAATATATATAAATAAGGATAAATTGAAGCCTACATATAAGCGTATTATAAATAAGGATTATTATAGAGTTTAGGATTTATAGAATAATATATTTTTTTTAATAAGCAAAATAATATATAAATAAGGATAAATTGAAGCCTACATATTTTGCTTACATATAAGAAGCTTACATATAATATATAAATAATGTTGAGGTCACATAATAATGTGATACGTAGCATTTTGGTTACAAAAATGTCACGCTTATTTTTAAGAAGAAAAAAAGCATCTCATGAGATGCTTATTTTTAAGAAGAGAGAGGTTCTAAAAAAAAGAACAAACACTAGTATTTGTATTACGCAAAACACTCATTTTAATTTAAAAGGTGCTTATAAACCCTAATGCTAGAATTATAATGACGAGGTGCTTATAATTCTAATTGTGTTTATATACACCTTTTAAATTAAAATGAGTGTTTTGCGTAATACAAATACTAGTGTTTGTTCTTTTTTTAGAACCTCTCTCTTCTTAAAAATAAGCAACTCATGAGATGCTTT
>JAOYMZ010007033.1:0-22435 GCA_025802335.1 Pinguicula primuliflora | reverse complement strand
ACTAATCAAAAATTACAAAAGATTTCGTGACCTGAGAGATTCGAACTCTCGCGGACAAAGTCCATGTACTTAGCAGGCACACGCCTTAACCACTCGGCCAAAGTCACTTTGTACATACGTTGTATACATTCTATAATAGAACAAAAGGTTCAATGCATGGCCTTCTAGCAACCCTAAATCATACACTAACATTTTTTAAATTCGACAACCTATCAATTTTCATGGCTCGTTGTCAGAATTTAGAATTGACAAATCCAAAGAAAAAAAAATATAAATATATAAAAAAAACCCTAATGTTCAACCGGGCTCTGACGACAATTTCATTGCATATTTTACTTTATGGTTAAGTAATAATTTATTAGTTTTATAAATTCACATCGTGAAATAACCGGAACTGCGTAAGAGCATGTGAATTTTGCTCTCCATACAAACTTTCTATTGACGAAATTAATTCCGAAAATGAATGGTAACACATAAAAATTAAATGTGTTAAATATGTAATGACTTTGAATAAGAGAATGACTCTCGTTCTCAATTATGCATATACATAAGGGTGGTACTATATGGCCATACAATTTATCCATATTGATATGGTTTAATGAAAAGCCCCTGCTGCAGATCATAATGTTCATGATCAAGGATCATAGCAATCGATAGGAAGCCTCGCAGTGATCACGATTGCCAAGAGGGATCTTTTTTTGCAGATCAATCCCAAAGATCTCCTCCATGTTCAAATCTTCCACTCCATCAGGGAATTCCCAATTGAAGGAGTGAAGGAGAGTGCCCACTATGTACTCCCAATTAATCCACATCCTCGTGTTGTCAAATATGCACCATCCAACACCAAATGAGATCAATTCAATCACACCTGGATCCATTTTCGTCTATTTCCAGGACAGGAATCTATCCAGGGTGAAATCAAGTGGGTTCTCCCACACATTGGGATCCTTACCGATGGCCCATGTGCTTATGCTCAGACGGGTCTTATTCGGTATGTGGTACCCGTTCATGATGCATGCTTCAAAGGAGATCCTATAAGAGTTTAATGGAGTCGCGGGATGTTTCTGTACGCCTCTTTGCACATGGCTTAGAGGTAGTGGAGTTTTGATAGGTTCGTCTCCAACAGTTGCCGCTCACGACCAATTACAATGTTCATTTCGTCTTGTGCCCGCTTGAGGATCGTTGGGTACTTTATCAGCTCAGCTAAAGCCCATTCTACAGTGCTTGACCATGTGTCCATGTTGAAATTGGTGAAGAACATTACACAGGGAAGAAGAGTTGATAGATTCTGTATAGATCATTCGTGTATAGTGGTTTTGATTTCAGTTTGTACTTAGTCCGATTGTTTTACATTTTGTAGCTAATGGTTCAAGTAGGAAACAACCATATCAACTCAGACTTGTATTTAAGTTACTGATGTGGTGTCCTAGCATTCGTTGCGAGAAAGAGAAAAGGGACAATCCCGTTCTCACATTTGTCCGCCTCTCTTCACAACCATTCTGATCATTACATGTGGAATCCACCACCATTGTAACACACACTAATTTTCGTTTAGATTCAAGGGACCTACAGTTTCATAACCATCACAACCGGTGTTCTTTCTCAAATAAGAAGCCATTCTTTTACATGGTATCAGACCATTATCTCTACACCTATAATGAACCCGAATTTACATATCATTGTTCACGAGGTTAGTTAGGGCAGTATTGGTTATTTGGGCCTATACGTGAGCCCAATTTGCAAAATAACACCATTTAATCCCACGCCAAAATATTAATTAAACAAATCCAAACATCTCATGGTTGATCTACCAATACTAAGTATCATCAACAAGTTTTCAATAAGTACAAGTTCAGACAAGATAATTCTTTGAATTCCCAAAACAACTTAACTAGGTAATAGTAAAAGAAAAGTCTTCATCATGACTCCTTTAATCCTTATTGGTATCCTAAATCTACGGCTCTACAATAATTAATATAAAAATACACACGTGAGCTTTCTTTAAATAAAGCTCAGCAGTTAATCCTACACTTGGGGTATACCACTCTCATCTTAAGAAGAATGTATGCTTAAAAGAAATAACAAATAACAAATGTAACACATCATCAAGTACATTCCTCCCTCAAAACTACACATGCATACGTAAGCCGAGCATACCCATGCATGTATGTATCTCATGATCAGATAGTTTAATTAAACAACGACAATAAATAGTACAACCATATCAACTCAGACTTTGTCACCTAACCTCAATCATCACATTATCATTATATTCACAAGCATCAATCCAAAAATCAGCCAGAGGCTTCCCCAATGCCACACAAGCTCTCCATTGCCACAAAGACGCACCACCTGACCACACGGGCCGTAATCCCCCTTATTCCTTCACATACAAATACACAGAGATCACATATTTTCACATACTCTCAATCATCACACAATAATCATATTCTCAAACATCAATTCATAAATCAGTCACACAAGCTCCCCATTGCCGCACAAGCGCACCACCTAACCACACATGCCATAATCCTCCTTATTCCTCAACATACAAACACACAAAGATCACATATTTTTACATAATCTTAATCATCACACAATAATCATATTCTCAAGTATCAATTCACAAATCAGCCACACAGGCTCCTCATTGCCACACAGGCACACCACCTGGCCACACAGGCACACCACCTGGCCACACACACCGTAATTCCTTATTCCTCCACATACAAACACACAAATAAATCACATACTCCTTAAATCCCCAAAATGTCACACAGGCATCCCACCTGGCCGCACATGCCATATTCCTCCTTATTTCTCCAACCACACATTCATCACAATAATTTGAAATCAAGCCTCTTTCCAACCATTTTTCTAATAACAAAATCAGGAAAATCAGCAACTGTAATAGTGACGTCTGCAAGTGTGTCTAAATTTAGTGCTTAAACAAGAGGACAAATTAAGTGAATAACATGTGTATAAACACTCCCGATCATACCTGGTCAAATGAAAAATACAACAAACCAATACTGCAGTTCAAAACTTCTTTCACTAACAAGCGACTCACACACATGCACCGTAAGCATAAAAGCATGAAGAGCTCATAGGTTTCAAACTTAGAATATAATGCTTTTCAAGGTACTGTTCATACATTCATCTTTCAATCCTTAACCTTAAATGTCATGAGAACGCATGAAGGGAAATCGTGAGTGTGTGCGGTGATTTTCATGATTGTTACCACTCCAAAATCCGTTCAAAAACCTGTGATTTATGCGCCTCAAAACCATCTACATTCTGCAGCTACTCATGGTAAAACAAATCATCAAGTTGGTATATTCCATTTTGTTAAATCTCCATCCAACCTATCGTTGTGTGCCGTGACTAAGGAAAACATATGATGCAGCTAACATATGCAGCAGAACCCAAAAGATGGATTGCACATTTTACTTAGATCATCAGATTCGATTCCTTACATCAATATAGAACATACCATAATATATAAATCTGGATCACACATCTCAGACATTTCGAATCTTAAAGATTTAATGTATATTTTCCTAGAAATAGTTCCCACACTCAAACAACCACATAAAACACATTTCAACATAGGAACAACAAGTTTTTCATCAAGGCAAAGAAAGCCGCACGTTTTATCAGAATGGAAGAAACTGTCAGTTTCAAAACATAGAACAAAGAATAGTATCTCTATCCCCCAAAATTCCCCACCCATGATATTCGCACGTGTAGGCATCCCTACCTTCACTTTTCCCGATCGTCTGTCATCAAATTCCGGTCGAACTCGCCGTTCCTACATTCAGCTTCCGCCCAATCTTCTTTAGTCGCATTCTAGGATTCTCCCTGGTGGAATGAAGTTTACTTCACTAATTATTTCAACCCAATTTTTAGGCCCAAGTTAAACATTATGCATTCTGCCCATCAATGAGTTTTAAGTTGGAATTTGAATCCCCCCACTGCAGCAACACATTAATTTCCTTAGAGTAATATATGTACAAGTCTTTAAGAGTCACAAATTCACTCTTATTTAGCTTGGCCTAATATGTTGGTAAAATTAAATTCGTAAATTTTAACTCGAAATTTATATACCTTACAACACCAGATCTACATTTACTGCCTGCAATTTCATCTATCATAAGAACATCACTCAACCAACATTTATTCTTCAATGGTCGAAGGTAAGGGTGAAGAACTCAACAAAATTGTTATAACTATCACTAGTTCCGCAGCAAAAGGGGACTCCATTATTGAGATTCTGACAAGGCAGGAATGACATTGGTCACTATTTTGCTAAACACTAGAACAACTTGATATTCAAAAGTTACGAACCCAAAGAGTCAAAGGATAGAAATATGATATGATCATTGTGGCATCACTGGACACATAGTGGGTGATTGCTACAAACTGAAGAAGTGTGATCACTGCAAATTCCAGCGACATTCTGTGCAGAACTGCTTCAGGCTGCAAGAGCAACAATGCAAAGGAATATCAGGACCTCATTATGCTCACGTTGTAGCTCAAAATCCTGTGGAGCTGCTGCAAAATACTAGGGGCAACACAAACAGTGACACACATTCTTTGGATGTAGCTAAAATTGTAAGAATGAAGATTGGTAAGGCCTTAAAGGAGGTACTGCACTTGGGATCGACCCCATCAACCCATGTGCATCTTGAGGAGGTCGAGTCCACATGTAAAATCTATAACTTGACTCTTATTGTTGCATCTAGATTAAAGTCTAGAGTGTAGATAGTTGATACAGTAGCGTCATCTCACATGTGCAATGACTTGTCACTTCTAAGCAATAGCAGAACAATAAGTGACGCCATGTTAGTTAGACAGGCTGATCGTACAACTAATGTTATCCTGACGATTGGGAGAGAGTGCACAAGACTCTATATCCTTAATCTTACTGTCCAAGTTAATCTGCTGCAGAAAGAGCTATATCCATAACCCAAAGATCCTTTTGTCTTCTCTTGTGATAGCATTAAGAATCATGCTCCCATCACTTGTAATCCTAACCTTGATGCTTTGAATACTTTTGTTGCCAATTCACTGTGGCATGACCGTTTAGGTCACACTTCTAAGGATGTATTAAAATGTTTGGCTTTTAATAACAATGCTTCATTACCATTTCCGTGTGATGCATGCCATAAAGAGAGGCAACACCGCTTGCTATTTCCCATTGATTCCACACACTCAAAGACTATCTTAGAATTAATTCATGGTGATGTATGGGGACCTTTTTCCATCCCATCACTCAATGTTGCATGGTATTTTTCAAACTCATTGATGACCATAGTCGTGGGACATGGATTTACTTACTCAAGCACAAATCAGAAGTTTGTGAGATGATCAGGTAATTTCTTAAGATGATTGAGACACAGTTTGAAAGTAAGGTACGATTCTTTAAGACTGATAATAGAATCGAGTCTGTCAATCAAACTTTGCAAGAAATATTCTCCTCACTTGGGATCATCTACCAGTAAATGATTCCATACATGCTCCAGCAAAATGGGGTGGTAGAATGCAAGCATAGACACCTTGTCGAGGTCACAAGGACATTGCTTTTTCATGCTTCATTGACACAGAAGTTTGGGGGGAAGCTCTATTGACAACTGCTTATGTCATCAACTGAATACCCACCATTACCTCAAAATGATCAGGCTGCACTATACTTGACACATATGAGAGTCTTTGGGTGCTTATGTTATATGGAGGTTACTGTTCGTCAAAGATCTAAGCTAGATGCTCGTGCTCTATGATGTATTTCCTATGCCTCAAATCCCTATAGCTACCTTGCCAGTGTCTCCTCATACAGCACTAGTTCCACACGCTGATGCTGGCTTACTTATTCCAGAGTCCACCTCACCAGATAAAGTCATTCCTATTTGATCCATCCTTACTACCATTGTACCTTGTTCACACACCTCCATTCAAGAATTTTTTTCATTTGGCCTTTTTCTGAAAACCAACTAAATTATAGTCCAACCTCACCAAAAGCAATCTCTGATATCTTGCCAATCAATATTCATCCTCCCGATTTAGATCTTTTGGCACCAAGACACTGTTCTAGAAACCGAACAATGCATGAATGACATAAGGATTTTGTCATGGTTGAGCAATTACTTGCACAAGCCTCTTCGTGCTACATTTCCACTACATCTCACACTAAACCGCACATATATTCTTAGGCTGTGAATAATAAGGAGTGGATAGATTGTATCAGTGCTGAAATTCAGGAATTAGAAGATAATGGAACCGGAAAAGTGATGACTGTACCTCATTGGAAGAAGCCAATAGGCTGCAAATGGGTATATAAAATCAAATATGATCGTGATGGACATATTTCACGATAAAAGGCTAGATTGGTTGCAAATGGTTACAATCAGGTGGAAGAAGTTCATTGCACAGACAATTATTTGCCTGTTGCAAAACACAAAACCGTTCGTGTCTTGCTAATAGTGGCAATTTCCAAAAATTGGGAGGTGTTTCAAATGGACGTCAACAATGCATTTTTGCACAAGAAGGTGGAGGAGGAATTCTACACGATCATGCCTCCTGGATACCCTTCTCAAGGCAACAAAAAAGTATGCAAACTTCAAAAATCAATCTACTACTTGAAACAAGCCTCACGACTATGGAACAAAGAGATCACATCGTTGTTGTTGCACTATAGTTTCGAGCAATCTGCTCATGACCATTGCCTTTTTCTTATGCACAGGGATGATTCTTTCATTATGCTGCTGGTTTATGTGGATGTCACACATGTTACTGGGAACTTAGCAACTGAAGCACACAAGGTTAAGATCTTCTTGAATGATACAATTAGTATCAAGGACATCAGGACAACTAACTATTATATGGGAGTAGAACTTCTTTCTGCTCCTACGAGGATGTATGTTACGCAAAGAAAATACATTGTTGACATCATCCACGACACTGGAACGGAAGAGGCCAAGGTGCTGACCACACCGATCGAACTTGAATTGAAATTAAGCAGCCAGGACATGACAATGGTGCCTATCACAGCTTGGTGGGGCGCTTACTGTATGTCACGTTCACCTTGCCAAATATAACTTATGATATTCAGCAGCTATCCCAATTTATGCAGGATCCTCATTGATCATACTGGAACGCGACGCTTTATGTTGTGCAGTATTTGAAAGGCACACTATCTCTAAGGCTCTATATCCCATCTATGAACAAACTTATTCATACTGCATATTGGGATGTGGATTGGGCTTCTTGCCTTAATTCAAGGCGATCTCTTACAGGATACTTGATTAAGCTCGGCACAGCCTCCATTTACTAGAAGACAAATAAGCAGACGACAGACTTTAGATCATCAGCCGACGCAGAACATCGGAGTGTTGCCACCACTACATGTGAGCTCAAATGAATATCCTACCCGCTCACAGATTTGGGAATTGAGGTTGTTCATCAAATTTCTTTGCATTGTGACAATCACACGCCAATTCATATGGTGGCTAATTCTGTATTCCATGGGCAAATTAAACATGTCAAACTTGATTATCATCTCGTTTGAGATACATTCCATTGCAGTTTTTTTCTACCCCTCTACATACCATCAACATTTCAGCATGCTGATATCTTCACAAGAACGCTTCTCCTGACTCCTTTCACCATGTTCATTGCCATGTTGGAACTCAGACTCTCTTCCTGCTCATTAGCTCGTGGGGGAGTGTTGAAATTAGTGAAGAACGTTGCCCAGGGAAGAAGAGTTGATAGATTCTGTATAGATCATTCGTGTATAGTGGTTTTGGTTTCAATTTGTACTTATTCTAATTATTTTACATTTGGTAGCTAATGGACGAGATAGGAAACGACCCATTCGACTTGTATTTAAGTTGCTGATGTGGCACCCTAGCATTTGTTGCGAGAAAGAGAAAAGGGACAATCCCATTCTCACATTTGGCTGCCTCTCTTCACAACCATTCCATTTAGTGGAATCCACCATCGTAACACAAACGGTTGTTTTCTTTTAGATTCAAGGTACCTACGATTTCATAACCATCACACCCATTGTTCCCTCTTAAATTAGAAGCTATCTTACTCACGCATTTTACAGTTCGTCCCGACGGTGAACAAGTTTTGCGAAACAAATAATAACGGCAACAATTTATTTCACAATGCTCCTAACTTGTTCGATGAAATGCCACCTAGCGTAGATTGAGATTATAAGTAAAGCGAGATGGCTTTGATATTGCTGTTGTTGAGACTTTCCTTGTCGAAATTATCGCGATTTGCCAAAATACCATCGAGGAAATTAGGCCTCTGCTTGCGTTTATATGTTGATTCCAAGTGAATATCCAGCATGTTGGTGATCAAGACATCAAATTTCTTATGCAAGATCTTCATTCCCCACTCTCCCTTGTAGATCCAGACCAGCAATCGATTTGATGTAATCACCAATGTTGAAGTATCCCAAAGTAGTCATCAGCTCCACCACCATGTCCTTGAACTCATTTTTTTGGTAACCTATGGGTATCCAAGTCCTTCGGACCTTCCTAGTCTCATAGGGGTTCATACACGGCGACGGCGATCCCCACGAACGAACCAGTTGAATTAGGGTCAAAGCCCTAGGCTGTGGTCCAAATGAGTTGTTTTGTCCCTAGTAAGATTTGAACCTGAATCCCCAATCGTGGGATTCAGGTCCTCCACCACTAGGACAACCCACTTGGGTTTAGGGTCTGAGTCCTAGCTCCGATGTCATCTCAACGAATCCTTTCGGTAATTGGCTACGACGTATGACGATTTGCTGCCCATCAGTGAAGATCTCGGTACGCACCCTCCATCATCTCTTCGAGCTCCGACAAATGTAGAAATGGGGACAAATCCATCAGGGTGAGAAGAAGAGTTTGTTCATAAGAATCAGCCGTTACAGAGAATGAGCTAAAAGAGCAATCTTGAATCTTTAGATCAGGAACACAAGGAGGCAGGAGTAAACCAAGCGTACCCAACAACTTGTTTATCAGCATTGGGGGAAATTGAGTTTTTTTCCAGTGCCGAACTCCTGGTGTCGAAAAATTGATAAGGTAAGTGAAATGATCTTGGCCGTTCAGACACATATCCAACAACTGAGATTAAATATCGACACTGTATAGTAAATTCGGCATCGTAAGTTCGACAATTGAAAAAAATTAAGGGAAAATTAGCCCCAAAGAGAGTGCAAAGTTCATCTAAAGATATCCACCGGACTTACGACCAATACTCAAACCTACATATGTTATGACCGTGAAATGAAATCATCCTATCATTTGTTCTTCGGGTGGTCACATGCTTTGGCAATATGGTCAGAAATCTATAAATCATAAATGGCTTGAAGATGAACTCACAAGTGCTCCTAACTACAGTAATGGGACAGCGACTGTTTGATGGGCTTTGTTGGGAAGGACCAACCTTTCTTGGGCCGCAAACTTTGATCTCCCCATAACCCATTTGCAATACAGCGATCCATTTACGACAAACATGGTAACTCTTGCTAGATAAGACGCAGCGGCGGAGAGTAGCCGGGAAATGGAGGCCTCGTTGCACCCGTTCAGTCTAAACCGGCTGCTCCACCTAGCCAATGCAAATTCTTCTCTGTTCCGTAAACTCCGTCCTGTTTTAATTGCCCGTTCCTCCTCCTCTTCTACTTCCTCAGCCGCACCGGCTCCCGCATCACCGGCCCCCAACCGCATCAGGATATCCACGGCCACATCAACCTCAGACAGAGAGGCGGTTCGCGCTATCCGTATAAAAAAGGTTTGATTTTTTTCCTGCCTTCTGTAATTCAGAAGACTGTTCGTCTTGATGATCAAGTCCATTCCATCCTTAGTACGTTTGGCTGGAGTATAGGGTTCAAAGTGAGCAACTTCATTATGTGTGTAGTAGAAAGTTTAACTTGTGATGCTCCAAAAAGTCTCTTGCATACAGAACTAGCGTCGCGAACAGCAGTTCTCTTTTACGTTTGTTAAATTTGGTAAAAAGCAGAATTTTGAGGTACTTCCATGTGGAATTTACGCTACTGGACCTTTGCAGTTTGACATGTTGATTCATTTATGGAGTTGGAATCACGATTTTCTCCCATTTATTAGCATCTCTCCATGACATGCAGTTTAGCATTTAATTAGCACAAGTACTAGTTCCCAATTAATCTACAAAAAGTATATAACTTGGATGGAATCTCATAATCCAATATTCGTAAATACAGATTGAAGAGCTAAGAAGCAAGGGCTTGGATTCCTATGCTTATAAATGGGACCGTACCCACACAGCAAACAAGTTGCAAGAGATCTATAAGAACCTTGAAAATGGCCAAGAATCGGATCAGAATAATCAAGTATCTATTGCTGGGAGAATTGTAGCTCGCAGGGCTTTCGGAAAGCTTGCTTTTTTGACTTTGAGGGATGAATCTGGGACAATTCAGGTTTGGATACTTCGACACAACCTTTTTATTTTTGCTTCAGTCATTTGTGAATTGTATTTTACAGCTTCAACTGTCGTCAGGAAAAGGTAGGGTTTTTATTCTGTGGTTTCAGTTTATCTATCTATTGATGCTTAATCAGGAAATCAAACAACATGGTTTGCTCATTTTTCTTGGTCCACATTCTTTTTTAGTAGAAATTCAAGTTCAAAATTGAATGATTGGCATGGGCTGTTTTTAGCGGTTCATGACGGTCTAGTTCCATACTTCGAATGACTACATGAATGCACTTCATGCGGACATTTGAGAGTTGTAATTTATGTCTGAACGAGGTCAATTGAGGTGAAACAGGATTTCTTTTGAGCCAGATGACTGAGCTGTTTCTATTAGGAATAAACTGTCATTGTTAGTAAGAAAGGTGTTCTAATGCTCTAAAAGGATTTGGTTGAATTAATTTGAAACAGTAAACTTGCTTATTGAGCTTCTGCAACCAGTATATTGAAAAGATCATGATGGAGAATCAAGATTAACATTATTATCCCTGCTCAAGAATAGATCAGACACTGAAATATCTCTGCCAGATAAAATTGCAGAACTTTTGAGTAGTGTAGTCATCATTTTTATTTTAAAATATGAATGAGGTTGAAGTATTGTTGTCAATCTCACCGTGCATTATTTTTCTTTTGGTTTTGGTTACTGTTTTGTTCTTTGATTGTTTTTTTAGCTGTTGATGTGTACGGAAGATGATTTTATTATGTCGTTCTAGCTTTACTGTGAGAAGCAAAGGCTACAAGAAGATAAATTTGAGCAGTTGAAGACACTTGTTGATATAGGTGATATATTAGGAGCAAGTGGTTCAATGAAGCGTACAGATAAAGGTATCTTCTTATTCTCTCTACCAGTCTACATTGTAGATGAAGATAATGGATATGCTGTGAGCTTGATATGTCAAGTTATTTCTTAATTATTCTGCAAAAATAATAAAAGCACACTATGGGACCATGTTCCATGTTCATTTTGAGGCAACTTCAAATCCAAATAATGTTTTTTTCTACTTGTCCATGTATATCAGTTGTACGCTTTTGCTAGTATTCTGCAGTATGTCTGGATTAGGCTTCTAGATTTGCAGCACTTGTTCGGTTTCTTGTGTATTTTCTTTCTACGAGCCTTCATTGTTCAAGAAAGAAAATAATAGATGAAATACAATACATCTTTGCTCACATAGAATCTCCACCACTATCTCTTGCCTCACTTGAAAAGAAGGAATCATGGTTTGTGTTTGAAAAGACTCGGTTCCATATGATTCCGATGATATAATATTCAATTTATAGTGGTATCGCTTCTATTGTTTGGTATGGACTCTATGCTAACAGGTTTGAAATCCTTGAAATGATTGAGTAGTACATTGTGCTATAGTCAAAGGACTATATCTCCCATACTTTATTTTGAACAAGTTGCACTTGTGTGCCGTTTTGTTATTATGTACATCAGGATCAGTTGCATTACAGCACTTTTATTTCCTCATATCTCTTCCTTCTTCAGTGCGTGTTGTAATTAAGTGATCTATGAAATTTTTCTGTATCCTTCCAGGGGAATTATCCGTTTGTGTGTCGTCATTCTCGCTTCTTACAAAATCTTTGCTTCCCTTGCCGGATAAGTATCATGGCCTAACGGATATAGATAAGCGCTATCGGCAAAGGTAAGTTCTTTGGACGCTTCCCTTTTGTCGATGGCAGTATGGAGATTGTAATTTTAACTTTGGGTTTTGATTGTTGACCATTAGTATCAGTGAAGTAATTAAAAAAAATCTATTTTTCCTCCGAGTCTTCTCATACATCCTCATGAACACAAGCTCCTTTTCAAAAACTTATTAAGACACTATTATTTTGCTCGAAAGCTTTGTGGGAACCTCTTTTTCATACTCTACCCTCTTGAAGGTATGTAGACATGATTGCGAATCCGGAGGTAGTTGATGTGTTCAGGAAAAGAGCCAAGGTCAGTCGATGCCATGATTTCCAAATACATTATTCATTTTGTTATTTATTCTCAAAAATTGCAATTTCTCGGTGATAATTTTGCACGTTCTCAGTAGATTATATCCGAAATAAGGAGGACAGTGGAATCAGCTGGATTTGTTGAAGTTGAGACTCCAGTTCTTCAGGTACAAATTTGATAAGATTCAATTCTGTATTTCAGGAATTTTCCAGTTAGCTGCTATGCTCTTGCAGTTTTCTGGAAACTTCGTTTGAGAAGTGGAATGTCCCTTCACATTGTATTGAGTTCTATCTTTTCTGCCAAAATGGCATTCTTACATATAACAATACTGTGTATGCGAATCTGTTTTCTTCACGTATGTTGCGTGCTTAAGTGCTTCATTATGGGTTTTCCTAGGGAGCTGCTGGTGGTGCTGAAGCTAGGCCATTCATCACATACCATAACTCTCTTGGGCAAGACCTGTATCTCCGAATTGCTACTGAACTGCACTTGAAAAGAATGCTGGTTAGACTGCCTTTTGTATCTTTAATTTTATATACATTTTGCACCGGTATAGAGATGTCATGTTGGGCAAGATGGGATATATGTTGCTTCTTTTAATCCCTTGCGTGGTTTCTTTGCTGCTTTCTGCCAAACCACATTGTTACGTGTATTCTCCATCGTCCACTAACTTAAAATGTTTTATAAAAGGTTGGCGGATTTGAAAAAGTATATGAGATAGGTCGGATATTCCGAAATGAAGGCATTTCAACTCGGCATAATCCTGAATTCACAACCATTGAGGTACAAAGTCTTTTGTGCTTTCACTTGAACGTTGTGAGAAAGTGATTAATGTGATAAACCACATCACTTGCTATTCTTCATTTAGGATCTTTATACTGTAGTGAGCTTCCATTACAATGGAATCACAGTAATCTATAGTGGTTTTTGTTAATCCTTAGATGTATGAAGCCTATTCAGATTATGAAAGCATGATGAATATGGCGGAAGAGATTATCACTCGCTGTGCTTTGGCTGTTGGTGGCAAACTTACCCTTGAATATCAGGTAACCCCATTTACCTTTGCTCCCTTAGTTCTTCAAGCATGGACATGCTTGCCTTCCTTACATTTATTTTCTAATCGATATAGACTGTTCGAAAATAAATGAACTAAATACATTTTGATTTCTATTTTGCCCCTACTTTCTTAAGATTCATTTGATCTTTTCCCGTATAAGCAACTGAACATATAATGCTTGTTTAAGGGTGTAGAGATATGCTTAGAAAGACCTTGGAGGAAGGAGACTATGCACAATCTTGTTAAAGAAGCTACATCTATTGATTTTACCACATTTGGAGATGATCTTAAGGCTGCAAAAGAAGCTGCTTTGCAGTCGCTTGATGCTGCCATACGGGAATCGAGCAAAAGTTCAATCGAAGCATCCCCTTCGGTTGGGCATGTGCTTAATGAGGTTGATCAGCAAATAGTTAGGAAGTGGTTTCTTGTTCTATGAAAGATTTTTCTATTGTAGTTTCCTTTTCCATTTTCACAACATGTGGAACTGAAATCTTTTATATTGTGTTCAGGTATTTGAGTTGACTGTCGAGGCTCAGTTATTGCAACCCACTTTTGTGTTGGATTACCCAATTGAAATATCTCCCCTCGCCAAACCACATAGAAGGTGCTCACAATCTTGCAAAGTATATTTTTGTGTAACCTCGTACAACTTGCATTAATTTGTTTTGGGTAAGTGTGGTGATTCATTCCAAGTTACTGGCTTTGAAATGGAAACGCTACCTGAAAGCTTCTCCTATAGCGATCTCTTGCCATTTGAATCCATGCATCTCTTCATTCAGATGTGCCTAACTTTCTTGTATCATATTTCAGCTCTGCCGGGTTAACTGAGAGATTTGAGCTCTTCATATGTGGTCGGGAAATGGCAAACGCTTTCTCTGAGTTGACTGACCCATTGGACCAGGTAAGCAAGAGTTTGTGGGGGCGGGGCATACAGTGAGAAGAGCACTATATAGTATACAGTGCCTAAGTGACACGATAAGATTGGTGCGGCAGGTGGGTGTTTAACACTTTTGTGCGGGCCCGCTGACAGGTCAATCTCGCAGTGGCACGAGGGCACTGCATACTATACAATGAGGACCTCATTGTATACTCCCCTCTTCCTGAGTTTGTTGTAGACAGCCATCTTCCGTGCTGCTCTTAAGATGAGAGAATGTGTGCATGCCATGTCATGCCCTTTTCGTTGTAGAGAAAACGTCTGGAGGAGCAAGTTAGGCAGCACAAGAAGAAGAAAGACGCTTTATCAGTTTCGGATAAAAGTGCGAAATCCGATGATGATAGCGCATACGAAGTGAGTGTTGATGAAGATTTCTTGACAGCACTGGAATACGGGATGCCACCTGCCTCTGGAATGGTATGCATGAAGTACTGTACTGTGACTGAAATCTGGTAACAATTTGCAGGAAATGTTTAACAGATTTAAATATCCCATGTTTCCAGGGTCTTGGCATCGACAGGCTTGTGATGCTGTTGACAAACTCCGCCAGTATAAGGGATGTTATCGCCTTCCCTGTCCTCAAGACTCAGCAGTAGCTTGTGCACACACACATTCTCTGCTGGGATATCCAGAACAAGTAATCTGTACTATGATTGATTGCTATGGAACATCCCTGGACAAGCTGATATCCGTGATTCCTTCGGTAAACTGTTGGTGCGGAACCATTTTTTGAGAAAAGACCAAATTATAGATTAGTTGGGTATTCTCTTTCCAGAAGATGTCGAGAACTGCAAAACAGTGTTCTTCATATTCTTTTCCATAGTCTGATATTACTTTGCCGTTTACTATCTCTTCTTTCAATTGATGTCAGTCGGATTACTGAGCAACAAAAGTTCGAATTTCTTGTGATGATATGCGTAAAGCATGGCGAGATGAAATTGCTTCACTGCGAATGGAATTCCAATGACACAGCCGGAAATTCATCACCCGTCAACAGTTTCCTGCTGGTGGTTTGACACATTGGATGAAAGCGCGGCGGTTCAAGTGCGATGATATGCCGCTCAGTTATTAACTTTGCACCTCCAGCCTCCAGGTATCTGGGACCTTTCTCCAGTTACCTCTGCCCAAAGTTCCTATGGTTGTGCTTTGTTCCCAATGCAATTCAGTGCGCCGTCCCTTGTTAAACATATAGCCGATCATCTGAAAAGATGCTCGAGTGTGAAGGAAGTGGAATCATGGTATAGACTATAGCCTAATGCTCAAGAACAAAACAGCCCAAGATTTTATTTTGGTAAATCAATACATCACTGCTTGCTCCAATGTTCGCAGTATAGATTCTCTGCACCGATCGTGGTGCTATGCTGAGGGATGGTGTTCTTCCTGGCAGTTACACGTTCCCGCCTGTTATGAAAAGCTGTAGAATTTTATCTGTTGGTGGGTTTGGTGAATGTGCGCATATTTTGAAATGTGGGCTGGAATACCACCTCCACATTCAAACTGTGCTGGTTGATTTCTATTCAAGTTTGAGTAGGGCTGTAGAGCCAAGGAAAGTGTTTGACGAGATGGGTGAAAGGGATGATTTTGCTTGTTCCACTATGATCTCCGGGCATGCCGGTGCCGGAGACCTGGATTCTGCATGGAGTCTGTTTGATGATATGCCTGTGAAAAGTATTGCTTTGTGGAATACCATGATTCAAGGATATATTGACACAGGGAAAATGGAACCTGCAGAACATTTGTTCTATACAATGGGTTAAAAAATGTGATTTCGTGAACAATCATGATTAGTTGTTACTGCAAACACGATCGGTGCAGAGAAGCTTCAGAATTTTTTAATGACATGAAGAACAGCACAGAAACTATGGCAGCATGGTTAATCTTTTATGCTGAGTCTGTTTGCAGGAAAAAGCACTAGGCTTGATAAGAGGGATGAGAGACGCTGTTATTTGGGGTGCTTAATTTAGTGGTTGTAAGCATCACAAGAACTTGTAAATCGCTGAAATTGCAGCCCAGAAGCTAATGGTTTTGGAGCCAAACAACAATGGGTATTACAACCTTTTGATTAACTCCCATGTGGGAGAGAAAAGATGGAGTAAAGTATCCGAAATTAGTGTGATCATGAAGGAAACCGGAATGGATAAGATATTGCCTGGATCCAGTTGGATAGAAATGGAAAATAAAATACATCAGTTTGCTGCTTGTGACGATTATCATCCATCATCCAAAGAGATATACTTTATGGTTGATGAGTTAGATTATCAACTTAAACTCCATGCTTTTGATTTTTGTACATTGACCAGGACTGAGCTAACTGAGGGAGGAGGAATGGTTGGTTCTCGGACAAGGATGAGCCAAGTGGCCTTCCAGTCAATTAATTTGAGGAATAAAATTACACGGCACTTCTGTGCCCACGCGCTGTTGAATCTTACTATAGAGCACCACTTCTCAGCGCACCACCTCTTAGCACACCACCTCTTAGCACACCACCATCACAACATCCTCCATTAATGGGTTAGCACACACATGTTGGTGTGTGTATGTGGGATCCATTATCTATTAATGGGGTGATGTCATGGTGGTGTGCTATAAAAGTGGTGCTCTATAGCATTACCGCACACTGTTTGCATTACGGGAGGACTTGATTTATTGTTGGACCCAGAAGGTGCTGACTTTCTGCTATCCTAGTTTCATAATAAAAGGGAAAGGTAGCTGCTACAGCCATGGGAGGCGGTGGCCGCTTAGCGCTGTTTAACTGTTATTACTCTTTGCTTTGTCTGAATTCTCGCTTAGACGCGCACTTAGACCGCTTAGGCTCTAAATGGCACAACGTAGGAGTCTGCCCACCACCTCGAACACTGCTTTTACCTAATCTTCAGGTTCCACTTTGCTTGATCAGCCTACTAAAAGCAGTACGACTCGGCAAAACATCCCACGCTGAACTTTTATAGAAGGAAAAAAAAAAAAGTGGGTTTAGGTTTTTGTTCTAATCATGGCTGCTGTTTGGTTCACCATAGCCTGTATCTTCCTCCTTCCAATTGTCTACCTAATACTACGGTTCAGAAGGAAACCCACATCTGGATCCTTGTGTCTACCTCCAGGAAGCTATGGATGGCCGATCGTTGGTGAAACACTGGAGTTTCTTGGTGCTTCATCCGACGGTAAACCAGAGAGATTCGTCAACGAAAGAGTGGAGAAATATGAATCTCAAGTGTTCAAAACTTCGCTCCTGGGAGAGCACATGGTTGTGCTGTGTGGGCCTGCAGGTAATAAGTTCCTGTTTAGTAATGAGAATAAGCTCGTGAGTGTCTGGTGGCCAAGCTCCGTGAGACAACTACTCGGCCGGTGCTTAGCAACGACTCCTGGTGAAGAAGGTAAAGTGATGAGGAAGATGGTGGCCCAGTTTATGAACCCAGACACCTTCATGAGGCATTTTGTAAAAACAATGGATATCGTATGCCAGCAGCATATCGAGACTCATTGGCAAGGTATGAAGTGGTAGATTCCATTATTTTATTTGTAAGCTAATGACTAGTGATTGAAATCTATGTTCAAGAAGTTATTCCCTAGACCTACAATCCTAAACAGATGAACGCTTATCCTCCATCTGATCGAATAGCGCTTCAGTGCCGGCTTAGCATGCTTATATGGGCACCTAGGATGCCTACTACATGTTGGGCGGGGTCCGTCTAGCGCTTTCTGGAACACGAATTAAAATTGAAAAAGGTTAAACATGGTATGATATTTGTATTCATATTCAACAATTCGTTTGGGCCTCGACCTCGGGCTGTGGCCTGCAGATCGCCCGGTTCACTGGTGGGGTCGCGGCGTGAGAACCCTATTGGGATTAGTCAGGCCCAAAGTACTTAAATACCCAATAGCATAAAAAAAAGAAGAATGTGAGAGCGGTCCCAACCATGAAGTTGTACACATTTGAATTGGCATGCCGCTTAGGGTTAAGGCGCTGAACACTTTAGTGCCCACTTAGTCTGCTTATATGAGCGCCTAAGATGCCTGCTAGACGTTGGGTGGGGTCTGTCTAGCGCATTCTGATTAAAATGAAAAAAGAATAAACATGGTATGATATTTGTATTCATATTTTCATTCCTCTGGTAGCTAAAGAGAAGGTGATAGTCCTCCCAACCATGAAGTTGTACACATTTGAATTGGCTTGCCGGTTATTTATGAGCGTGGAGGACCCCGGGCAGATTGCAAAGATTGCTGCTTTGTTCGATATTTTCTTGGGGGGTCTAATCACACTTCCTGTCTACATTCCTGGAACAAAATTTTACAAGGCAATGAAAGCTACATCCACCATAAGGCACCTGCTTCAAAAGATAGTCAGAGAGAGAAGAGCATCTCTGGAACAGGAAGGGGTCCCTGCTCCTCAAGATCTCTTGACACACTTACTCGTGTCTCGTGACGAAAATGGCGACTTCATGTCCGAATCCGTCATCATTAACAACATTCTGTTGTTAATGTTTGCTGGTCATGACACTTCCAGTGCCACCCTGACCATGATGATGAAGTATCTTGCTGAACATCCTGAGGTTTATGAAAATGTGCTGAGAGGTCAGTCAGCTTTTACAAATATGGTACTCTCCTTCCTTGTATGCATTTATTTATGCATCATTTTGATGACCTCCATATCCACAAGAACAGAGCAAAATGAAGTCTCAAGAGGTATAGCAGCAGGGGAGTTTCTGCAGTGGGAGGATATTCAGAAGATGAAATACTCGTGGAACGTAGTTTGTGAAACCTTAAGACTATCACCGGCGGTGGCAGGCGCGTTTAAAGAAGCATTAACAGATTTGAGTTACGCAGGATACCACATTCCCAAGGGATGGAAGGTAATTCGTAAATTCTTCTGGTAGAATTGTTTTTTGAGGGTCAAGTTGTTGAAAACACACAATCACCGCTCTAGTTGAAAATTGAGCCAGACCAGACCTGGTGGATTCGTGCAATATATAATGAATGTGGTTTTGGTCTCTTATCATCCGATATCGATCTTTCCATGTGCAGTTATATTGGTGTGCAGCAGCGTCGCTGAAAGATCCCAACTTTTTTGAAGACTCCAACATTTTTAATCCATCACGATTTGAAGGTTCAGGACCTGCTCCATTCTCCTTTGTTGCTTTCGGTGGGGGTCCTCGTATGTGCCTGGGGAAAGAGTTTGCTCGCTTGGAGATACTTATATTTCTACACAACATCATCAAAAGATTCAAGTGGAAGATGGAGATTCCTGATGAGAAAATCACATTTGAACCAATGCCCACTCCGGTGGAAGGACTTCCCATTCAGCTGTCTTCTCATTGATTCTGCCCAGGATGACAAGACTTGTACTCTTATATCACCTCACTGGCTTGTGCAGATTTAGTTGCATTGCTATAATCTTGGAATAAATTATATACTTTTTCAGGTACAACTAATTACATAACAGATAGAATGGTTTGCATCTATTGTGTGTGCGGTGAGCTAACTCAGCACACACTATTTCGAGATTGGTGGGGCAGATGGGCCAATGTTCGATACCTTTACGCTAACTAACTGACTGGTCAATCCTATAGTACTAAAGGCACTATACAGTATGCTGTCAGGAACTCACTTCCCTACTGTGCAGTTCAACTTAATTGCATCACAGATGGAATGGTTTGTAGTTCATTGCACAAATAAATATATTTCTAAACTAACATTATCTCTCTCTTAAAATCTGTTTTGTTCTAGTGTTGCCTTTTTTTCAAATTTACGATGATATGTTTTACGGTTTAGACCATTTAGCTTTTAGGGTTCATAGGACAGAGTTTTAAATTTTACGACAAAGTTGCCGTAATATCAATTAAAAAATAGCATTGTTTTTGAATTATTGTATTTTAGCATTTGGGTTTATAAAATTTATGATTATTTGGTTTAGTGTAAAAGATAAGGTTTTAAATTTTTACGGTTGCAAAGCCTAATATCAACCCCAAAAATAAAAATAATATGATTATAGGGTTTAAATTTTATAAAATTTAACATTTATAGAATATAATTTTAATTTTTTTGCTGAAATTGAAGTCATATTAAAAATATAATAAATTTTGCAATTTGTTTAGGTTACTTTTTTAAAATAAAATGTTTTTAAATTTCTTTCTTTTATATTTTTGTATGTTTTTTTTGTTACAATGGAGGCACAAGGCCAGGCTAGAATTGCCTTGACATTTTTTTTTGGTAAGTGAATTGCCTTGACATAAACACCATCATGGTGGCTGAAAAACATGAGCAAGGGTGTTGAGAAACGGGCAGTGTGCGCTCTTATTCTCTGTCCCAAGAACCTGCATATTGAGAGCATCAGATGCACCAGGGAAGGCTAAAGTCGATATATCTAAGGACGAAACCCCCAACATCTTTGAACGCCATGAGTAGCCTTGGTCAGTGTCTACGAGATTAGTATTCGTTATGCCTGGGTGCTGGTTTGACAATCCTGAACAAGAGCCCTGATGCTGCAGAGTCGCTCTAGTGAGCAGTTCCAAATGCATGCCAAAGTTCGGGTTAGCCGCTGTCCGATTTCTAATTCCAATGCCAGGAAGAACCAAGCCATCCTTGGCTAAGGCATCTGCCTCCTGCAGCTCCAACCTAGGACAACAATTTAGCTCTGTGTGCCCAATTACGCCCCGAATTTGCCTGATTATGGAGCTATTCGGGAGATCATCTCGGCTGCCCTGCACAGAGAGCAGAGCCTCTTTGCAATCTGAGACCAAAATCACCGAGCGGAGCTACAAATGATTGATGATCTGCAACCCGTGCAGGATAGCCCTAAGTTCTGCTGTTTTGCTGGTACAAGTACCAATTTTGCCTTTGAAGCTCAACAACCGGCATCCCGTAGCACCCCACCACAAGAAGCCTTGCAATTAGGACAACATACAGCACCGTCCACTTGCATGATGAATGTGATCGAGCCTTGAGTTGCAGCAGTGTTTGGAGGCACCACCTGGGCGGGTAGACGATCAACTGCCATGGCCCTCACTTGCTTCTGCATCGCATGATATGCAAAGGACCTAACTGTCTCCTCTGCTGCTGCTTGGATACTCGGACATAACCCCCTGCCAACTACATTTTGATTCTGGAATATCTCACAGTTACGTGCACACCATATCCTCCAACAAGCGGTGGCGAAGACAACCTGCCAATTTGGTGGACCATTAGTAGTATCATACAAAAGACATTGCTTGACCCAAATATGTGCATCATTAATGTGGTAGAAGGAAGGGTGGGGACTAGGGCATAAAGTCCTCCAAACTTCCTTACTCCGGTAACAATCCCGCAAAACATGCAGGATAGTTTCGGGATGTGAGTAGATATGACAAGCATTAGTAGAGTTAGAAATTCCCCTTCTCAGTCTCTCTGAGTTAGTCCACAATGCCTTGTGCATGATCCTCCAGAGAAAAAGTTTAATGTTCTCTGGCAGTTGGAGAGCTCAGATCAATGTTGAGCCAGAATCCTCAACAGGACAGGGTTGGATTTGACAAGCCTCGATGGCTGAGGCACAAGTGAATTTGCTACTCTCTGAGTGACTCCATACAACTCTATCCATGCCCCATCCGCAGAGGGCAGAACAAGTGTCAACAGCTGCTCAATGATATCTTCAGGAACCCAAGAATGCAACTTCGTAAGGTCCCATTGTCCTGCAGAGTCAACAAAAGCACAAACCACAAGAGAACGATCTGTAGAGGTTAGAGGGTGCAGAGCAACAAGGCATAAAAGGGATGGGAAAGGGTACCAGGTATCAGTCCAAAATCGGATCGGACGCCCATTCCCAACCACCCATCTGGAGTTTTCCCTTAGGAATCCAAAATAGCCAGAGATCCGCTGCCAAATATGAGATCCCGTCCTAACCACTGTACCCTGGAGTGGCTGAGCAGGAAGATCACACTTAGCCATAAAGATTAAGGTCTATAGCTTGGACACACCTGAGTATAGATCCCATGCTAATTTGATCATAAAAGCTTGATTAGCATCTCTGAATTTGCGC
>JAOYMZ010007022.1:0-21388 GCA_025802335.1 Pinguicula primuliflora | reverse complement strand
CTGGACAGCAATATGAATTGGTTGTTTGGTTTCAATGTTAGGATAGGAGTCTGCTCTGTGTTAACTGCTGAGCTGTGGGCAATTCTGTACGATCTCGTGATTGCCTACAAGTTGGCGCATCATGACTTCTCAATCAAGTCAAATAGTAGGCAAGCAATTGATGCGATCAAAGGCCTTTTTGCTGATCTGCCCAACCAAAGCCTAGTTCGTCGCATAGCAGATTGCTTGGTTCTCTACCGACGGTATACACTTCAATACATTTCTCGTGAGAAAAATAGGGACTCTGATTTCTTAGCTAAAGCTGGACTTTCTAACCCTTCCCGAGATGTACATGTTTTTTATACGGCTATGGATAGCAGGACTACTCCTCTTCCACAAGCTGATGCAACCTGCTGTTCAGATATCACCAGGAACTGGGGGCCTGGTTCACATGCTGGCCATCTAGAGACATACCTCAGGGGTCTATCGGATAGTATTCCTGGCAATGCTGATTTCCTGTCTAATGCTTTACCTTTCCAAGGACTGCTGGTGAGATATATGGGTTCATCTCCGCATGTCATGCATTCGGTGGAGTTTACAAGTCCAGGTAGTCCTTATGTCTCAGTTCCGTTGGACAACAATCCATCTAACACCGCACCTGCCACGGCCGAAGATCTTGCTCCGGAAATTCAATTTGACCCACCTTGACATCCTGCTATTATTTCCTTGTATTCCTGGCTCTAGCCCCCTTTGTACAAAAAAAAAAGAAAGAAAACAGAAGGCAAAATGCAATTCGTGGGTTGCAAATTGAAAACAGATGGTCTAATGAGGTCCAGGAAGTGAAACAAGAAATCAGAAGTCACTTTCAAAAACAATTTTCAGAAGAGGATTGGAACAGACCAACTCTTGAACTTGATACAGCTTTGCAGGTCTCCGATGAAGAAAATTCAGTGTTGATTGAGTCTTTCTCTGAGCAAGAAATAACGGAGGTAGTTATGAGCTGTGCCCCGTTGAAAAGCCTTGGCCCGGATGATTATAACTTCTTTTTTCTGCAAAAATACGGGCACATTGTGAAAGATGACTTCATAGCGTTTGTTCAGGAGTTTCATGGTTCAGCCAGTCTGCCGAAACCTATAGCAAGTACTAGGATTACTTTGGCTCCTAAGGTCACAAACCCGCAATTACTGTCTCAATATCGTCCCATATCATTGGTAAGCAGTGGGTACAAGATTTTAGCAAAATTATTGTCCACCAGATTACGTAAGGTACTATGTAGACTCATCGGCAAAGAGCGGTCTGGGTTTCTGAAAAGTCGACAGATTTTGGATGGAGTATTAGTGGCAAATGAAATCCTCCATTCATAGAAGAGAAGCAAAAAACCTTTCCTTTTATTCAAAGTTGATTTTGCAAAAGCCTTTGATACTATGAATTGGGACTTTCTGCTGTTCTTGTGAATGGAAGCAGTTCAGGTGACTTCGAATTAAGCCGAGGAGTGAGACAGGGTTGCCCTTTATCCTCGCTATTATTTCTGATAGTTGCTAACGGCTTGGGATTGCTGATAAAGCAGGCATGCTCACATGGTCTATTGTCAGGTGTAAGCAGTGTTTGAGAAATCGTCTGTTCTGCCTGACCAGAACCCGTCTAGGTGCCAAAAATCAGCATTCTGGCCCGATCCGACCCTGAAATTACTGTCTGGACGCCCGGATACGGCTGAGCGGCCGCCCATGGGTCTTGGGTGGCCGTCTAGGCGCACCGGCCGCCCAGACCGTTTAAACGGGCTGGACGACCGAATTAAATTAATTTTTGGGCTAAGCCCATTAAAAAAAAAAGAAAACATTTTTATAACCCTAAAATTAAAAATTGAGCACCTCTTCTTTCTTATTCAACAGCCGCATAAAATATTGGAACATAGTACTCTTATCCAGGTAATCTATTAAATTGATTTTAATATCAATATTATTATTACTATTTCTTTCTTTCTTAGATTATCATATTTTTTGCCAATAATGGATTGGTGGGATAACTACGGTTTTGAGGCACCAAATTTGATGAAAATGGCCAGGAAGATTCTCGCTTTGACTTCAAGTGCTTCTGGTTGTGAAAGAAATTGGAGTACATTTGAAGGGGTATGTATTTATTTTCTAATCTTTACATACTATTTCATTGTTACTTTCTCACATCACATATAAATTATATTATTTTTTGTCATATGTAGATACATTCCAAGAAAAGGAATAGACTAGAGACTGAAAGATTGAATAACCTAGTCTATTACCAATTCAATAATCGTCTACTCAACAACAACAAAAAAAGGAGAACTAAGGAGATAGATGTCTTGGCTTCCGATGGTGATTCAAGACATGCTCAAACATGGCTTGTTGAATTTAAAAAATGAGAAGGAGATAAAGAAGAATTGGATGAGAGCGAAATTATTCGAGAAGTGAATGTTGATGAGTTTGAGTCTGATTCTGAGATTGGACCACTATTAATTGAGGATAATCAATTAGATGGTGATCATGGTAGTACAAGTAGATATAATTCTGTCGAATAATAGGAACGTGGATAAAGAACATAATTTCTATTTTTTAAAAATATTATAATTTGATATGTTGATAATTTTTAATTTAGAATCATTCAGATTGAATTATTTTATTTTTTTTAATATTTTTTTAAAATTTTTTTTTTAAAAAAATAGGCGGCTAGGCGCCCCCGGGACCGCCTAGCATCCAGGGGGCGCCCACCGACTTCTCGAACCTTGCCCAAAATACGACGTCCAGCAGAAGACACGCATCGTGAAGCCACCAATATTTCAAGTTTCACGGAGCAATATTCAGTTTTTATCTTCAACACATCCAAATTGTAGTAATGTATGCTTATAATCCATAAATCTAGTCGAAAAGATGCCTTGAGTCCAATCGAGGTGATAATTTTTCTAATCTCACGGATCGGAGGTCAACCGTGTGAGAATTTGCCGATTAGAGCATTTTCGAAGGTGCGAACTGAGTTGTTCCACCTCCTCCTCTGTAAAGGTGATTGTCGGTTCACCTTTCCATTGTCATATCTCTTTTCAGATCTGCCACCAGATTGAAGCGTAAGGGTGCTTGAAACAATCGTCGTGAAAGTTTTTGATGGATGAATTGCACCGACCGATGGCGGCGGATGGCCTGCCGAAGTCGGTGTCATCGTTCACCAAACCAAACCAAATCAAACATACCTAGTAAATCCCGCCCTTACGTAAGGTCTGAGGAGGGTAGGATGTAAGCAATCATACTCACACCCCACAACAGGATGGTGAGATTGTTTTCGTGGAGACCCCTAATTCGAAAAAAGAAAGGAAAAAAAGAAAAATAAATAAATAAATAAAATAATAAAATAAAAATAAAAAATAAATAAATAAAATAAAATTTTAATAATAATAATAGAATACCAATAATAAAAAGGAGAAATAATGATAACTGAAATACCTTGTTATCGTTCACGAAATCAAATTTGTCAATATGCGAGAGAGATCCCGCCTCAATTGTCGAAGATCCACAAGATTTTGTAGTTACGTGACAAATGTGTGCAAATCGCACCTACTGTGTGTGTAATCGCCGCAAGATCCGCAAGGTTTAGTTGCTTCACCTTCCTTCAACTGAGAATTCAATTCTACATTTATTGCATCCTTTTATTTTGGTCAATCATTTATGTATCTACATTCTTCAATAGATGTAGGTTCAAGATTCTCGTCTTTTTCATGAATTTCACACGCTACATTATATATAAAAATTTCGTCGATAATTTTCTTATTTCGGTTCCATCTTTTTCTTGTCATTACATAATTCTTCGAGATCTCTTCATTGTCAGGTACTTGAATTTTATTTGTCATGTCATCAAAATCTTCTAGATTATTATTGATCTCTTTCGGAGACTTTATTTTCTCTTCTGGGTCATCTTCAAGATTTATCACTTCTTTTCTTTTTCAAGGATTTTTATCTTTGGAACTGATAGGTCTCCCACGCTTCATGCATTTTTTGACTCATTAGCAGTCAAAATTTGTCCCTTTGGAACATCCAATTTTATTTGAGCATTTGCAGTTGATATGTGTGATTTAGTCACTTTCTTCAGATCAGTAAATGCGTCTGGCAATTAATTTACTAAATTTTGTAAATGACTTATTCTTTGAACTTCAAGTTCATATTGATTTGAACGAGGATCCAAGCTAACTAATGATAATTCATTCCAATACATTTTATTTTTCAACTGCTTATTTTCTCCCATATTGTTGGAAAATTTAACTCATCAAAATGATAGTCAACAAATCGTGCTGTAAATAAATCTCTAGTTGTTAGTTCTGATATTTTATTATAGATGAAGATTCATACCCAACATATATTCCCAATCTCCATTGAGGTCCCATCTTTGTGCATTGTGGTGGAGCAATTGGTACGTATACCGCATATCTAAAAGTTCTTAAATGAGATATAATTGGTTCCTGACCATACACCATTTGCACAGGGAAAATTTTATGATAACTTGTTGGCCTGATGCGTACAAGTGTTGTTGCATGTCCCCAAGCCGATATAGGGAGTTTGGAATGCATGAGAAATGGTCATGCATGTCCCCAAGCCGAATATTTTGTATATGAACATGTGCAACAGGATATTCAAGAGTTATTCCAATTGACATGCAATATTCATTAAAAGCGCTTGATGAAAATTCAGCAGCATTATATAGACGAATCTTCTTTACCGGAAAAATAGGGAAATGATTTGTGCAAGTAATCTTGCAAATGCTACATTTTGAGTGCACAACAAACATACATGTTACCATCTAGTAGATGCATCTATCAATACCATAAGGTATCGAAATGGGTCACATGGTGGATGTATTGGTCGACATATATCCCCTGAATTCTTTCTAAAAATTTAGAATTTTCATATGGTTCTTTACTCAATTATGGTCTTATCACCAATTTTCCTTGAGAGCGAGAAACACATGTAAATTCATTGATTGAAAATTTTTCTGATTTTTCAATGAATGATCACATGTATTTTCTTTAATTCTTCACATCACTATTGATCCGGGATGATCCAACCGGTCATGTCAAACTTTAAAAGTGCTAGTAACCTTTTGGCTTTGAACAACATAAACTTCAATCCTTTTAATTTTTGTGTGATACAATCCATAGGACAACACGAATAACTTTTCTAAGTTATATTTCTTACCCGATATAGTTGATGTAATATAAAGATTTTCTTTATCTCTTTCACTCATCGTCTCAACATGATATCCATTCAATCGAATATCTTTAAAGCTTAATAAATTTCATTGAGAGTTGGATGAAAATAGTGCTTCATCAATTTTAATTTTTGTCGTGATAGTAATATTATTGCTCTTCCGGAGCCTTCAATTTAATTTGTACTACCCGATATTGTATTTACATTTATTTCTTTTATCAAGAGATGAGTAAAATACTTTTTGTTGTTGAATATGTTGTGTGTTGTAGCACTGTTTGCAAGACACGTATCTCCTTCTCCTTTGATGATCCATATTTTCTTCTATGAATAAAAATAAAAATAAGTAAACTATAACAAAATGATTATAATATGACATCACTTTATTTCTAATAAAATAGTATAACAAAGAAAAGAAATTTCATCAAGATGTCATTGGGATAAAATAGAACTTCAATCTTTGATACTCTGATCTCCATTCATAACATCACTTCCTTCTTGATTGGTCAGAGAGTCGGCAACATCCAGATGTGTCATATCGAACTGGCCATGAGCGAAATCATCTTGGACATAATTCATCTCTACATTCTTTCCTTTATCCTTGATTGAAGCTTATGAAGATCGACAAGGTGTTTTGATATACGGAAGGTATGCGACCAATGCCCTTCCATGCCACACCGATAACATATATTTTAAACATTTTTATTGTCTTGTCCTTCTTTGTCGTGAGGTTGTGGATTCTCATTTTCCCCATCTTCTGTTGAGTGTTGTTATTTTTAAAATTGTAGTTGTTGGAGTGAGAATTATTACGACCACCCCCACGTCCTCGTCCATATCCACGCCCTCTTTCACGTCCACGCTCACATCCACGACCTTGACCATGACCTCGACCACGACTGGGGCCTTGGTTATGAAAAGTAGTCGCATTCACTTCTGGAAATGGGCTAGAGCCAATTAGACGTGATTGATGAGTTTTCATCAAAAGCTCATTATTTTGCTCCAGTCATCAAAAGACACGAAATCAGTTTAGAGTATTTTTTAAAACCTTTCTCACGATATTGCTGCTGCAGGGGCACATTAGTTGCATGAAAAGTTGATAAACTTTTTTCTAACAAGTCTTCATCAGTATGTTTCTCACCACATAACTTTAACTAAGAACTTATTTTGAACAGTGCTGAATTTTTCTCGCTCACAGATTTAAACTCTTGTAAGCGTAAATGCATCCAATCATACCGAGCTTTAGGGAGTATCACGGTTTTTTGATGATCGTGCAATTCTTTTAAACTTTGCCAAAAATCAACATGATCTTTTACAGTAAGATATTCGACCTTTAGCCCTTCATCAAGAATATCATCGCCTTTGCTTTATATTGCTTTGATGTTGTATTTGCAACTTTTATAGTATCTCCAAGGCCCATAGCATCAAGATGGATCTCAGCATCAAGAGTCCATGATAAATAATTCTTCCCACTAATGTCAAGAGCCATAAATTCAAGCTTTGTTAGGTTTGTCATGATCAAACTAAAAATACATATAAACGTTAGAATGTAACACAACATATAGAACTATGGTAATGATTGAGCTCTAAACATTAATACTACAAACTTACTAATGGGTTGAGTCACAAGATGTTCTTCAAGAATTCTTCTCAAGTTCTTCAATGGTAGAGTCTCCTCAAAACCTTGTAGCCCTTTAGTGGTAGAACTTTCCTCCAAACCTTGTAACCCTTCAACGGTAGAATTTTCATGCTGATAACGTATTATAAAATATATGGAGCAAGTATATGAATATATGAAGAATAATGAAAATGGCAAGAACACAAAGGGAAAGATCTTATTCTTTTTCTCAAGTTCATCTTGCATCAACATTGAGCCTCTATTTATAGACACAACTACAAGCATAAGGGAATGAATTACATTAAACCTCTATACATAAATCTTCTTTATCCATGTATAATTACATGAAAAATTGAAATACATTGGAATGGTACATGACTAGATTCATATGAAGTTTGAAAGTTATTTGCATGTACAATGGATATTCACATAAAAATTCATAATAAGATTTCATTTATTTTATTTGACTTTTTATAACACTCCTCTCAAATTTGGTGTGAGGTGACTAACACCTAACTTGCTTAGTATGTTATGAAATATTCCTCCATTGACATCTTTGTTTAAGATATATGCAAGTTGATCTTCAGACCGTACAAATAGAAGTCATATGGCTCCACTGTCCAGTTTTTCCTTCATGAAATGACGATCTACTTCAATATGTTTGGTTATATCGTGTTGAACCGTATTCTCAGAGATTTGTATGGCGGCCTTGTTGTTGCACATTAGTGGACACGCGTGCATTGATGGAAAATCAAGCTCAGTCACCAATTTAACAAGCCATAATATTTCGATCACTCATCGAGCAATATCTCTATACTCATCTTTAGCACTAGATCTGACAACCACATTTTGTTTCTTACTCCTCTAGGAAACGAGATTTCCTCCAATAAACGTGAAATACCAAGAAGTAGATCGTCAATCCATTGGATTTTCTGCCCAATCAGCATTAGTATATGCTTCTATCCTCATGTGTCCATGTCGAGTATATAATATCCCAGGATCAGGTGATCCCTTCAAATATTTCAAGATCCTCAAGGAGGCCTCCATATGATTAGCTTGTGGGTTGTGCATGAATTGACTCATAACTCCTACTGCATAGGCAATATTTGGACGAGTATGTGCCAAATAGATAAGCTTCCCGACCAAATGTTGATACATGCCTTTGTCTGTAACTCAGCACCCTCAACTATCCTCAGTCCATGATTCCTTATCATATATGTATCAGTAGGCTTACATTCAAGTAATCCAGTTTCTGCAAGGTCCTGAATATATTCTTGCTGTAAGATATATATATACCCTATTTAGATCGCATGACCTCAATACATATGAAGTTTTCAACATTCTTAGATCCTTCATCTCGAATTGAAATAGATTCTTCCTCAAATCTACAATCTCATCAACATCATCACCAGTAATAACCATATCATCCATATAGATGATTAAACATGTAATAACTGATCTCGGTACTTTAAGAACAAAGTATGGTCAGAATCACTCTGAGTATACCCATACTTCTTCATAATAATTATGAATCACTCAAACAGGCTCTAGGTTATTGATTCAATTCATATAGTGCCTTCTTCAGTCTATGCACCTCTCGAGGATAAAAGTCACTAGTAAAGCCAGGTGGTCACTCCATGTATACTTCCTCACTCAGATCACCATGCAGGAAAGCATTCTTCACATCAAATTGATGAAGATGTCAGTAGAGATTTGCAGCAACAGAGAATAAAACCCTAATAGTATCCAATTTTACAACTGGAAAAAATGTTTCTAAATAATTCACCCCATAGGTCTGGGCATATCCCTTCCCCACCAAACGAGTCTTGAATCTCTCAATTGTAACATCAGTCTTCCTTTTAATAGTATACACCCAACGACATCCCAAAATTTCTATTTTTTGCTTTCTGATTCAAGCTCAGGATTCTGGGGGTTCTTACTCTCCAACAACTCTACATCAACCAACTTTTCCAGACCTTGGTCAGAGCTGTGTGATGGTGGACATCTCGCACTGGATTCACTAGGGAAATTCTGTGCTTGTAGGAAGCTCCCCTTTGATGTCGCTAGAGCACCCTTCCACACATGTTTGTACTTCATGCACTTAGCTTTCATTCTCATAAAATGTCAGATATAGTCATCATCCATCCATTTCAACAGCTCATAGTCTGTTTTCCTTGAGCTGCCTGCCTAATTAGGTAGATCTTCTTGTTTTTCCTTTAATTTATGACGATCCCTCTTTGATTGGTTTCGTGAGGTGTAGACATCAAATGTGACTTCAATTTTCCCAGCTCTAACTGTAAGTTCCCCCTTTGCTATGTCAAGAATTGCTCTGCTAGTTGCGAGAAAGGGCCTTCCAAGGAGAAGAGGCATGCGAGGATCTTCTTCCATTTCAAGAACGGTGAAATCCACCAGAAATAGTAAATTCTCCACATAAACTTGTACATCCTTGATCACCCCCTTTGACTTTTAGAGGGACTTATCTTCCATTTCCAAGATGCAACTACTGCCTGGCTCTGGATCATTCAATTCTATCTTCTATGCAAGAGAATAAGGCATCAAATTTATGTCTGCTCCAGAGTCACACACTGCCCTTTTAATATCGAAGCCTTCAATGAATATGGGGAGAGTAACCATTTCTGGATCCTTTATTTTGGGTGGTGGCTTCAGGACATGGAAGATGGAACTGTTTGATGCTATAACACGGAGTCTTCTATTGTCTACCCCTGCTGCCATTTTTACAAAATCTTCCATCATTTCCTTCCAGTCTTGTCTCTCCCTCGTCGAACCTGTACCTAATTCTTCCGCTTTCGCCTTCTCAGAATCAGATGATCTCCTCACTTGAGATGGGGGCTGTCATCCATCAAATCATCTTCCTGACCTCAGAGATACAACATTACACCTTTTCCTAGGGTTGTTTTCAGTGAAAGAAGGAAGTGTACCCTTCTGCCTTTCTTGTAATTGTGAGGTCAGCTGTCCTACTGTATTTTCTAACTTCTGCAGAGTCACTTGCTGGCTCCGGATTGCAGCTTGTTGTCCTTGAATCATCGCTTGCTGGCTCTGGAGACTTGCTTTCACCTTTGCATTGAAATTCAGATTCTGCTTTGCCATTTACTGAACCATTTCCTCAGTTTTCATCTGCATCTCTTGAAGAGATGTTGTCTGATTATTCTGACTGCTCGATGGATCAATTACTCCCTAATACTGAACTCTGAAAGCTGGAGGCTGCAACAGATGTGCATTCAGTGCACCCTGAGGATTACTCCATAAAAAACTAGGAGCCTCATTCCTTCAGTAATTGTTCCGATACCCATTATTCTGAAATCTTTGTTGTTGAATATAATTCAACTGCTCAACATCAGATGGAGGAGGGTCCTTGCAATGACTGAAATGGTGACCAAGTGCTCCACATTTTACACAAGTTGGTTGGAAGACTGCATAAGTTTGTGGAGGAGACGGTTGTACTGCTGCCACAGGTCTGACCTGTGCTTGCTGTTGATGATTAGGTGCAAACTGTGCCACCTGAGCAGTGAGAGCACTCAATGCTGCAGCCTATGCGTCATTCTGACTTGTACTCAGGATTTGCTGAGTTCCTCTTTTGCTCAATCTCTCCGTAGGCCATCTGTAGCAATTCTGGGCAAGGGTCTCCATCAGAGTGCATATCTGGTTGAAAGACTTTTGCATAAATTACCCTCCTGCAGCTGCATCCACATCCCTTCTTGTGTTTTGATCCAATCCAAAATAAAAGGATTGAATTTCTCTCCAGTATTCCAGTCCACTATTTGGGCAACTCCTAAACAAGCTCTTGAATCTTTCCCACACTTCATAAAACGTTTCCTGAGGCATCTGCTTGAATGTTTGAATTTCATTGATGATCTGAGTTGTTCAGCTCGGGAGAAAGAAATGGGTGTCAAAAGCCTTTCTCAACCCATCCCAAGTCTGAATCGAATCAGGTGGTTGGCTGTACAACCATTCTCTTGCTCGGTCTTTCATGAAAAGGGAACAACCTCAGTCGGATGGCTTCTTGATCAGCACCTTGTATCTTTAGAGTGTCACAAATTTATAGGAAAGCATCAACATGAGTGCAGGGATTGTTGGACTCAGCTCTTCCATAGGTAGAATGCTGCCGTAACAAGGCTATAGTTGAGGGTTTAAGCTCAAAGTTATGAGCAGTAATGGGTGGCCTTCGGATTGTAGGTGCAATGGCAATGGCTTCAGGAATGACAAATGATTACAGGGGTCTGTCATCGGGATTAGGAGCTGCCTCCATCTCTTCTGGTGTGTTTGGTTTTGATGAATGAGGTTCGGACTCAAACTCACTTTCTCTCACAAGATCCACTTCAAAGCTTTCTGGTTGCTTAGAGTTTTGCGCAAAACCAGAAACTCCAGATTCTAGCTCAGCTATCCTTGCTAGATTGTAACTTGCAAATTCTGACTTTCCTTTCAAAAATCTCTTTCTGGCTCTCAACTCCCTACTCTCTCTTTGTCCCAGTGAGCTATGGTCAACACCAACTTCTGGTATTATAAACTACAAGAGAAAACAAAGCAATAAGTAAGATGAGCTTCAATAAACAAAATAAAAACGGTTAACAAAGATTGTGCTTGCAATGTAAACATTTATAGGGAAGCTACTCCCCAGCAACGGCACCAAAAACTTGATAGGGACAAATGTAATGGCACACTAATGTGCAAGCATACACAGCCGTACAACTAGTAAACCTTGGATAAGTAAGGGTCATCTCCCAAGGATGTTGATCCTAAACATGTTCAATTCATAAGCACTTTCAGGATAACCAAACATCATTTTGAGTTCTAAACTACAAGCATAAGTAAATGGATTAAATTGCAACTAAACTAACTGAAGTAAATGAACCAAAAACCAATTGAAGACACAGGCAGTCACAAGCTAATGAAAACAGTGGGAAAACAGGACAAGGTTGGAGGAACAACTCAAGGCAAGGTATCTTGCCTCACTTTGCAACACATTTACTCATTCATGCACTAAAGCTTCACTTGCTTTGTTCACACCACAAGACTCAAATGCAACCACACAGTTCACGGTCAACCCAGGATTTCCCTATGTGTCTGGTGTTGCAACAATTTTGATCTCTTTTCCTTCGAAATTTGTTGTGATTTCTCTATCAAGGTATGCTTTCAATGACTTGTGTTCGTCATTTTGCTGGAATGGTGAGTATACTGAATCTCTGGCAGCTTCTAACCGGTCCATCTGATTTTTTCTATCTTCTGACGGGAATTTGGCTAGCTTCTGTAAAATAGCAGTAGTAAATTCTGAAGAGTTCTTGGCTTGTTGTTCCAAGAACATTGAAAATTGTTCGGCTAAAATGTCGTTGTGATCGGTTAGCGCGGGCAATTCCCTATCCATGGTGCGACGTATTGCCGAAGAACGGATTTAGGTATGTGATGAGGTAGAATCGATCTGCTTCGATATCATGTTAAGCGGAAGATAAAGATTGAGAAATTTTCTCTCGTAGATATTATGTGTATATTGTTACAAATATATAGAGGAGAGATATGTATACAAAAGCTACCTAACTCTTTAATCTTAACAAATCTACAAAACGTATTTACAATCCCTTAAGACAAGGGATTGCATTTATTTTATTTGACCTTTTGTAACAAATTCCCTATGAGTCGAATCCTGGAGGCTTCATAGGCATTCAGATTGGGTTAAGCACCTATAATCTGATATGGAGTTGAGTTTTGGACCAGTTCTTCCAGTTTCAGGATGATCCATGGTGTGTTGATTGCATAGGACAAGGCAAGAACCACAGTCAGAATGTTGAGAAGGGAAACCAAAGCAGATCCTAACTCAACTCTCCCATCTGCTCCCCATGTGTGTGGGAGGTGAGCTTGATACTCATTATTCAACCTTTGTGTAATGAGGCGAATCCATAGAGTAGTGACTCCTATCTCCATGATAGCTTTAGTTGCTGGCAGTGTTGCTAGTAGGAATTATTGTAGAGAAATCATTCCACCAAACCTGTGAGTAGGCTCGTCAAACACTTGGATTGCAGTGAGGGCATTCGTAGACAAGCCTTTACCAAGCAATCAACAACTTGATTATTATCACACATGATGTGGTGAATCTCCCTTATGTTGCAACTCACCATCAGTTTCTGGATATTATGATGGGGACAAATGTAATGTCACACTAATGTGCAAGCATACACAGTCGTACGAGTAGTAAACCTTGGATAATCAAGGGTCATCTCCCAAGGAAGTAGATCCTAAACATGTTCAATTCATAAGCACTTTCAGGGTAACTAAGCATCATTTTGAGTTCTAAACTACAAGCATAAGTTAAATGGAATAAATTGCAACTAAACTAACTGAAGTAAATGAACTAGAAACCAATTGAGGACACAGGCAGTCACAAGCTAATGAAAGCAGTGGGAAAAAAGGACAAGGTTGGAGGAATAGCTCAAGGCAAGGTATCTTGTCTCACTTTGCAACACATCTACTCATTCATACACTAAAGCTTCGCTTGTTTTCTTCACACCACAAGACTCAAATGCAACCACAACTCACGATCAAGACAATGGTTGCTTTATACCTCAACGAGTGGATTTCATCAGGCGTACCAATCACCAGTTGTATATTGGTGACTTTGAGCTCATAAATGTGACTATCTCTATTGTGGCACCCAGAGTTAGGGGTAAAGACCCCAAGAATGATGGTGTTAGCGTGCCCTGTATCGAAACCTACCCTTGTGATCTAGTTTCCAGGTAGATTCACTTACATAAATGAAGGACTCGTGCACCAGAACTCATTCACAAGGAAATCAAGCACATTCATATGAAATAAACAAGCTAGGATATTAGATACACGAATAATTCTATCCATGTCTGGGTCGGCTGTAGCAATCACCGAGGCAGTTGTACTGCCTCCCTACTTTACCTAGGTAATTCTATCATCCCTTAAATCGAGTTCTTCACACATTATCTGGGACAGTCTGGGAGGACCCGAGTTCTCCCCAAAGAAAGGAATTCGTCAGGGTGATCCCATCTCACCATATGTGTTAGTGCTCTGCATGGAGCGATTAACTCATCTTATTGAGGATGCACTATCTCATGGTCTTTGGAATCCACTGACCTTTGGGATATGTAAATTCAAATTTTCTCACTTAATGCTTGCTGATGGCTTGATCATTTTTTCAGAGGCTTCAGTGGAGAAGGCAGAGTTATTTGTGAGGAACTCAATATTTTCTCCTTATCATCCGACTAAACAGTGAACGCTAGCAAATCTGTCTTGTGGATATCTCCCAATGTTTCAGCAGTCAGGGCTTGTGAGTTTGAGTCGGTGATGGGCATTAGGAGGATCTAGGTTCTTATCTAGGGATTCAAATTCTTCATGACAGGGTTAGCAAATTGGCGCATAAGGGCATTCTCCTTAAGTTGCGTGAGAAGTCCATGACTTGGAAGGTCTCCATGGTGAGGTGTCTAATACTTTGCAAGTCCATTCTCGACGCCATTCCTTTGTACCAAATGCAAACGTCAACCTTACCCAAGTCTTCTTGCGATGCATTAGATGCGGTGGTGAGGAATTTTTCGTGGCATTGTGATTCATGTGAATCTAGTAAATCAAAGTTGTTTGGCCTATGGTGTGTCAAAGGAAAGAAGCAAGTGGACTTGGGTTACTGAGTTTCAGGGATGCCAATAGGGCTTTTATGCTTAAGATGGCTTGGAACCTTATCGCATGGCTAGGTCGTCTATGGAAAATGATTTTCCATGCTAAATACAAGCTGGTTGAGAATTCTATGGATCTTCTTGCATCTAGAGGGAATCGCACTTATGGAGAAACATTTGCAAAAGCCTCATTCTAGTCCATCTGAATACAAGATGGGTCATTGGGAATGGGCTTAAGATTTCATTTTGGCGAGATATATGGTTTTCATGTAGCACTCCACGCTGGAGGCCTCCCTAAAGTCAGTTCCAAATCAAGGCCTCCTTCTTAATGTCGAGAATAGGGGGTAGGATATGGCTAAAATTACTAGATGCCTTCTAATACATTAGTAGATAAAATATTGCCACTTACCTCCACCGTCAATGGAGACAGTTAAAATTTTGCAATTTAAACATGAATGAAATCTAAAAATTCGAGTTTTAGATTTTTCATGTGTTTGGATTTTATGATTTTACAATTTCATCTATTCTGAAATTGTTTTTTTGAAAGGTAATCTGTTCTGAAATTGTTGTGGTACGAAAATTCTAAAATTGATATTATATTTTAATTTTGACGATCAAAAATATAAAAATTTATTGATCATTAAATGTAGTTTTGCTCTTATTTCTTTCTTTGGTCCTTCTATTGTTTTCTTCTTTGTTGTGAAAACTTATTTTTATTCTATGTTTATAATACAAGGTACTCTAATCTTGTTCATTATTGTTTTTCTTTTAGTATAGTATTATGTATTAATTAAATATTAAAAATTATTAATATATTTTAAAAAATTTATATACATGATATTGGGATATCATGACCTCGCTTCAAAATTTTTTGGATCTGCCATCGAGTGGTGTCATCAATGTGGGATTAAGTCAGATGTTGATGACACCAGCATCACGACAAATCTGACGCTGGTGGTACCAACATCAAAGTAAAATTACATATACTATATACACTATATTTGGAAATCGTGCTTCCTTTCAAAAAAAAATTGGATTGTAAAAACTCTAGCACCATAGCAAATTTTGAAAGGAGGTCATGATATCCCAATATGGTGTATAGATCCCCAATCCATCACATCCAAGCTCTGTTCGAGAGTTCGACCGTTTTGGCCGTCTAGACACCATCTAAGAGGCCAAAAATGTCAAACCGTCCCGAGTTTATCCTAGACGGTCTGGCTGGACGTCCATGGACAATATCCCTAAAATATAGTATATGTAAATAAAATAAATTAAATTCGCTGACGGTCGTACGCCGCTTAGACGGTTGCTCTGATCGTCCAGACCGCCTAGGAAGCTCCATAGACCGCCTAGGAAGCTCCATAGACCGCCTAGCATACAGGGAACGCCCAACATTTTCTCAAACCTTGCATGCGAGGAGTACAATGAAGAGAAAAGGTTGTCCCACTCACTCATGGGGCGGATGGGTGGAATAGTCAAGGAGGTGGCTTTCATTCGATAACTGGAGGAGATCTGGCGCTGGAGATGATAGAGGAAACCAGCTTCAGTTCTCCTTTATTTCAATTCGACTCGCCATAAATGGGTCCTTCATGTTTTTTGTTTCAGTCTCTGCCATTATAGACTTATCTTTTTTTTTTGGATAATCATGGTATCTGGAACCATTTTGGCCCGACTAATCTATGGGACATGGATCAGGTAAGACTCGGGCCTTTGGCCCGTGGTCGTGGTCCCAAAGAATTGTTTGCACCAAATGGGAATTGAACCTGAGACCTCATCCCTCTTTGAAGACTTAAGTTTCAGGTCTCCACTAAATCAACCCTTTGAGATTATTACAGACTTATCTTGATCGAATAGAAGTAACTCAACTAATGTGATAAATACTCAAAATGTAGACTTACAGATTCCCTTACCAATTAAAAAAATTATTATGGACTTATATTGCATTTAAAGAAATATATTTTGTGGCAATTTAAATAATTTAAACAAGAATTTTGTTTCTATTCAATCATGGTTCATGGTTGTAATTTTGATAGTCGACAGTACAAATGAAATCTATCCTGGCTTCTTCTCCAAGAAAAATGTAAAATCAAAACTCGTCCTCCAGGATTTGGAATCCTCCGTCTTTCATTGGTCCTTAAGACTTCTAAGACCCAAACATATGTTGCCACGTAGCAAACTCATTTAGGCGCGTCCACAGGGGATGGCTACCCCCAATTTCCTGCAGCTTCTATATATTCAGATCCCAGGGTTTGAATAAAGCCACGGATTCTTTCTATTAGGTTTCTCATCGTCGTTGTTCCGAACAAGCGAAAATGCCTCGCCGTAGCTCCGGTGGTGAGTTTTACTGATTAAATTGCTTCATTTTCGGCTACTCGTCGGTAATTTGTCCTCATCTGTATATTCTGCTAGCGCCGCTTTTGTTTGTAATTCTGAGATTCTCGTGTCTGTAAGTCAATGGTACGGTTTAAATCGGCGAAGCTATGGATCTGAGGGTGACGTTCTCTTTGTTTTGTTACGTTGCCTTCCTTCTGGAAGAGGGGACTGTTATTTATTGACGGGCTTTACCAAAAAGTGTTCGATTTTTTATGTAAACGAAGAGATGATTTAGGGAATGTCTGTCTGCTTGTTTTAAGAAATGAATAACAACCGGGAGTCTTTAAATTGATTGGATGTTTTGTAAAGAATTTATTTGGTGGTTAGTGGTTCCTTGTGCTTGATATTTGCGTATCCTTTCCGTATGGACATTTAAATGTATGTGCAAGTGTTACCCCAACGTGAAAATTGTGATGCTAAAACTTCAAATATTATATATGAGCCATTGCTGTGTTTCATTGTTCTACTTGTGTAAATGTGGCAAGTTTTGTAATTCATTTCGTACAGAGTACTATATTAATTAATGTATCATCTCGAATCGTAGGAAGATCTGCACGCCCTGCTCCTCGCCCTGCTGCAGCTCGTGCCCCGCCTCCTCAACCTGGTATCTCTCTTTCACATCTGATACTTTTCGAAGCTAAGATTAATATGCCTCAATTGTTCGTGAGTAGAATAAATCTTATCATTCTTATCTCTTATGCCTTTTATGTATTCATATTTCTACAAATCATTGTTCTCATATAATCATGTGCACAGTGAGTCATGCTCCTCCCCCAGCTCCTGTTCAAAGTGGCGGCGGTTCCATACTTGGAGGCCTTGGTTCAAGCATAGCCCAAGGTTAGCATTTAGTTAAGCCTCATATGTAAGGTAGTTGGTTACTGTATTGAGTATTTGGGGTCACCAGAAATTTGTGTCTTGCAATTTTTTTTCCTCTAGGAATGGCATGGGGCACTGGAACTGCTGTCGCACATAGAGCTGTTGATGCTGTTATGGGCCCTCGCTCAATTCACCTTGAGTCAGGCGCCGCTGAAGCTGCTGCTCCTGCGGCTGCTCCAGCAACCATGGGAGTTGATTCTTGCAATGTGCATTCAAAGGCTTTCCAGGATGTAAGTGGGACACAAAGTTGTCATATATTATCTGTTTTCATGATTTGATCATTAGAGCTAGGTTGTTTTTAGTTGCGAGAAACGAGCTTTTTTTCTTATTCTTATTTTATGTTTGGTAAGGTAGTTTGGCTGAATAATTATGTTCACGTGAAATGGTTAAGCTTTTGTTAGTAACATCTCTAGATTAGAGATGCCTCAAAAGTCAAGATGCAATTGCAGTAAAATCTGTAGACTAAACTGTGTTGCCTTTCTTACAATAAAAAGGAGAAAGTGGCTAGATTTTTAATATTTTTTCGTCTGGAAGTAAGAAATATCTAGCTCTTAAACTTTGCCGATCTTAAAGCTGTTAATTCTTTTGCTTGAATACGTTTTTGCTATTGAAATTCTATATAAATTTTCTACATTCATATGAACTTTTGCAGTGCTTGAATAGCTACGGCAACGAGATCAGCAAGTGCCAGTTCTATATGGATATGTTGGCCGAGTGTCGCAAGACATCAACTTCCATGATGTCTTGAATCAGTTTGGTGACCGTGATTACTTGGTATTATAATATATTCTATTCGGTTACTATTTAACCATGGACATGTTTTATCCAGAATTATGTCGAAAAAATGTCATTGTGAACATTCAATCTGGGAGTCGGATTTAATAATTGTTCTGAAACAACTCGTCTGGTTCAGTGGATCTTTGGTTATTTTTGTGCTATTGTTAGCCATTAGATTGCTTCCTCTCTCCTTTGTTATGTGTTACAAGATTGTTTCAATACATGTTAAAACTTAAAAGTGCCGCACTTGGGTAAAAATGGCTGCCATCTTGTTGCTAAACCTCTGGTTTATATTTTAATCATTTTTTTTTATGTGTGGTTGTGTTTCATGTGTTTGTTTAGTACGCGTCAAATAATGGGGTATATAAAGTATTTGAGAAAGCGTTAGGTGGAACCTAGGCGGTCAGGGCCCGTTCAGCGCCCAAGCGGCCTAGTCGCCCGCCTAAGCGGGCTTTTAAGCGGCCTAGTCGCCCGCCTAAGCGGGCTTTTAAGCGGCCTAAGCGGTAATTCGGGCAAGGCATGGGGAAACATACTAGCGTTTAGGCGGCACCTAAACGGCATAGGCGACCTACTTCTCGAACAAAGGATATATATCATTGCCTATTACCACAAAAGTCTTACGTACATTTGGAGTTATAAATGAGAGGGATAACTTGGTACACAAATGTAATTTAAATTATCCATAAGACAAAAAGTATTCCAGATCTATATGTACATATTTGTATTATCCTGAGCCTTTGGAAGTTGTTCAAGTATCATAGTAGTCTTCCTTTCAGAAAATTGGTGCATAGTTTTCTCCATGCTTCTCTGTCTGGTTCACTAGCATCCAACCTTGTCTTGGCATTCTCAGCAAGAGTTTCCTGCATAGCACAAGTTTAAGCTCCCAGGATCAAGAAGGAATAAAAATCACATAATAATTCCCTGAATAATTAATTAGTTACTTGGATTAGTTCACGGTCTGAAAGGCGGTCGATCAGGTGCAACAGAACATCCTTTGTGTACTCGGGATGACCCTGGATTCCCATAATGTGATTCCCGAACCTAAACATCTCTATTCCAGTCTGGTTCGACCAAGCCAAAACCTCTGCTGTGGGTGGAAGTTCTCGTATCTGCGGCGAGAGAGAGAAAGATGAGAATTACTCTAATAAGCAAGGAGGTAGTTTTTGGTGATGATGGCTTATGGTACAAACAATTGTAGGTGAGGTAGATATGTAACCTCATCCCGGTGGCATTCGATAATACGAAGAGTTGCAGGCATTTTCAAAGAGGCGAAAATAATTGAAGGGTATAGTTGAACTTCCGTGATTCCAATGTCCCATCCGGCCCTGGCTCGGTCTATCTTTCCTCCTAGAGCTCGTCCCAATATCTAGTGACCGAAAACATAAGAAAAGAATGTCATAACTCATAGAACGCAGAATCTGCGATTATGTTTGAAGATCCAACACTTTCTGGTTCAAATGCATGTGCTAGTGGCTCTTTACAATTGAAAGCACGAGATGAAAGTTATGCAGAGTTTAGAAATTCTTGTAAACATGAATAATGATGATATAAAGACAAGTTGTCTGATTAGCAAGAGAGGACAGCGTTATACCCCAAATTTCCACCATCATTATGAGGAAAAGAGTCTATTTGGTCGATGTTTACGTGCTCAATTCTAATCTGAGTATTGATTTATATTGTCAATCTAATTTCAACCCTCATTGTGTTATCATTAGTTAGATGTCTTAAGGTATGTGGTCCAGTCGATAATTCTCTGATGGCTTTAATTCAGAATAGGACAAACTATTTCATCATTCTTCCCACATAATACCTGGAGTTATTGTATCTAGCAACCGGTATTTTGGATCCTTTCATTTGTCTGAACCTCAAAGATAGGAATATGTGATTCTAGACTCCACGAAAATTTTCGTATGTACAGTTTTATATGTACGGTAAAAAGTACAACCCATATTTGCCATCATCTGTCGTCAAAATTGGTTGCACCATTGAAAAGTTCATGCATAGGAGATAAAAAACTCATGTTTCGGTGAAATCGCCGGGAATTTCTAAAATCCTTTTGCCTTGGGTTAAATAGTCCTTAAATTTGTCGTCGGGACCGCACCGAAATATGAGTTTTTTGATCTCCTATGCATCGGCTTTCTAATGGTGCAACCAATTTTCACAACGGATGATGACAAGTATGAGTTGTACTTTTTACCGTACATATAAGGTTGTACATATGAAAATTACTCCTAAACTGCATACATAATTCATTAAAACGAGAATATGTGGTCATTGTTCTATCCTATCAAAGCAAGAACAAAGGAAAAACATGATATCCTCCGTCGGATTCATGAGATTTGGCTCTGAGAAATAAAAATCTCCTCAGGCCACACATTTCTACTATGCTCATGATATGAAAATGGAATGAAGCAAATTGTGCAGTGAACAAGGACTTCTACTGGACTAGAAAAAGTAAATGGTAGGGGACCGAGATTTATTATTATTTTTTAAACAACTATGCATATATGTAATGTAACGTTTGTGATGCCGGCCTACTTGCTGAAGAATGGACAACTAGGTAAGAAGGGTACTGTCAGATGGTCCATCAAATTCTGGGCCGCAGTTTGGACCACAAATAAGGAGAACACATGCGGGTGGAATTCAATACTCCTGGAATCCTTCCCAGCAGTGATATGTACCACGAAAATAGGCATGGAATTTGTACGAAAACTGTATAAGCATACGTGTGTGTGGATCTGTGTTCTAGAAGTCGGTCCATTTTTAGTTGGCGAATCGAATTGGGCCTGTTCGGTCGGATAAATCGGCCCGTGTATCAGAAATGCAGTGTTCTAGAAGTCGGCCGATTAGTCGGCCGTCCTGACCGATTAATCGGCCGACTTCTAGAACACGGGCGACTTTTTTTTTAA
>JAOYMZ010007011.1:0-22439 GCA_025802335.1 Pinguicula primuliflora | reverse complement strand
CCCCACCCCTCAGTTAGACCCTGAAGATATCCCAGGATCCTTACTCCTATATGAACCGCACCCCCTAGTTAGACCCCCACGATCCACCACTAGTTGCGGACTGCAGAAGGGTGGTGTATTCGAAGAGACACAAAAGAATCGAAGAAAGCGAATTACACATATACCGTGAAAGATTTGTGCGGGAACATATTAGTAACTTTACCTTATTTTGTAAATTGGACCAATTTTAGGAACTGTTAGTAAACATGAGATTTTTTTTCAATCTCATTCCAGTTCAATTTCAAAATTTGTGAAAATAGTGAGTTTAAATTTCAAGATAATGTGAAGTCAATTCTGGTCATAGATTTCAAGAAACTAACCCTTAATATATTAGAGATTTTGTGTGTTAAGTCGGGTGTCTCTATATTGAGTATTATTGACTCCATATCCCACGCTAGATAGTGCGAACATGACATGAACATAGGGATCTAGGTAGGGGCTTGCTACTGCTTCGCATCGAGCAACACTAATTTCACGATAAAAATTGGTAGGTATCAGTTAAGGGAAATGCAAAGGAAAAAATGTAAGATGCAATATTGATGTTAGTCTCCAATTCATTTGTGTTTAATGACATCCACTTAATCTTTCAACAACATTGAAGTCGAAATACATTCTCCTAACGATAGCTTCAAATTGATATATTATATATTAAAAAAGAAATTAATGTTCAAATAACATTAAATAAGTTAAATTAAATGTATTAGTGCCTAAAATAAGAACTCCACTACGCGTACAAGAAGGTCTTGGGTACATAAGCTTTTTTTTGGCACTTTTTGTTCACCAAACTAAAAAAGTAAAATTGATTTTGAAATTATCGTATTGAATCGATTTTGAAACGCGGCATAGATTTCGGTTTCAGCAATTTTACCGTCCAAAAAATTAAATTCATATTTTAAGAAAACATACTTAACTACTGCTTGAGAAATGTTTTGTAAAAGGTTTGACTTCAAAGAGGCATAAACCTCTTATCTCATACCGGTTGTGAAAGATGGAGGAGAGAGGTTTAAATAATTTTCTATTCTAGTGGGATTTGTTGAATTGGTATGAGAGTGGACTGAACCATGTGCACGTGTGCCGCTGCTGCCGTTCGTCTGGGTTGGTACCCACAGCTTTGATGCCCACTATCTTTTTAGCTCAGAAAATAATAATTTAATTGGATTTAATTTTTTGGGTCAATTCCTTTAATTTGGAAAAGAAGAAATATATTTTGAATATACATGAATCAAATATGGGATAAATGTGGGTGATTTTGGATGGAATTTTATGAATGCTATAGATCATGGGTGATCGTGGTGTAGTGGAGTCTAACTCTTGTAAAATTTCATCTATAAATACAGCCCCTCCTTGAGTTCGAAAAATACACTTTTGCAATAGTAATGCACAACATATTTCTCTCCTATATTCTCTGCGAGCAAGGGTTCCAGAGGGCTCTCTCCAACCCTCGATCGTGAAGTGCTCGTGTGACAGGACTGACTATGGTAACGGTCGGGAGCAACCGACATTCTGACGATTAGCACCACGGTCGTACCAAAATTGCTTTTAAGGAAGTGTGCGCATCCACGACGCAGCTTGAACAACAGAATACGATAAGTTCTCTCTTGTGAAAATTTGCAAATATTTAGCACCAATTTGAAAGAGATTTTCCCTATATTGCAAATTATTATGGCTACTAGTATTCGTTATGTTCATGATCTATCGAAACTAGAACCTTTGGATGGTAGTAACTATAAGCTATGGTCCCAAAAATTATTGATCTTTTTCGAAGCCCCAGACGTCGATCGCGTCTGCTGGAAAATCCTCCTTATTTGCCACCTCTAATTGATGTTGTGCTCTCAATGCGCCCGAACCCTCCAAACGCACTGTCATCATCGAGGAATGAAAGAATTACGAGAAGGACGGCAAGACCGATCGTGTCCACCTTCTAAATCATTGGTCAATAATATTTCGATCTGTTCGTGGTATTCAAATCTGCAAAAGCCATCTGGGATGCTTTGGAAAATAAATATGACACTGATGATGCAGGGAAGACAATATATGTGGTTGGGAGGAAGTGGTTCACATACGTGATGGAAGAAGATAAGCCGATTATGGAGAAAGTCCACCATACGAGAATCTGTGTGCTGATGTTATTAATGAAGGAATGAAGATCTGTGAGGTGTTTTAAGCCAACGTCTTGCTTGAACGTTTTCCACTATCCTAGACTAACCACAGAAATCATCTCAAGCACAAGAAAAAGGATTTGACCCTTCAAAAGATGATTAGTCACATGAGAACCAAAGTGGCAAATCGTCTGAAAGTTTAGAACAACTTTGGTCCTATTGATTATTCTAATACTCATCTCATTGAATCAGATCACCCCTACAACAAGCCACAAATTGGAGTGAAAAGGTCATTCAATAGTCCTAAGGTTCAAGGAGGACAAAATAAGATGCCAAGAATCAGCAAGCAACAGGAAGACTGACCTGTTTGCTCTGCAACGGCCTTGGACACAAGTCATATCAATGTCTTGAAGCGCAGGCCTAATGTGAAGAAGGGAAAACATGGATCTGGACCTCAAGCAAATCTAATTGAAGAGTATGATGAGGATGATGATGCAATCGCAACAATGATAAGTGAAGTCAACCTAATCGAGAAAAAAGTTGATTGGATTGTGGACTCTGGAGAAAATCGACACTTCTGCACGAACAAGGAGCTCTTCGACGAGCTGCAAGAGACATCAGTTGGGCAGCAATGCTTTATGGGAAATTCAAGTGCATCTGGTGTTCTTGGTAAAGGGAAGAACTCACTTCTGGGAAGACTCTGAGCCTTAAGGATGTTCTCTGCGTCCCATCTCTACTCTGCAATATCATCTCTGATGGCCTTTTCAACAAATTTGGACTCAAGGAAGTGATTCAAGCTGACACATTAGTGATTAGTCATAGAGGAAAGTTTATTGGAAAAGGGTATTATAGTAAGCAAAAATTGTTTGTTCTGAGTGTACTTTTTGATGATTCGAATAAAGCATCTATTTCTTTTTATATGGTTGAATCTTTTGATATCTAATGTGGAAGGCTAGGATACCTAAATATAGCCTCCATGACACGACTAAGAAACAAGTCCTTAATACCCTCAATCGATGCAAATGAGTTCTCGAAATGCGCTGTGTGTGTTGAAGCAAGATATCCAAAGAAGCCTTTCAAAGTAGTCACTGAGCGACATAATAAACTCCTTTCTCTAATCCACTCTGATCTCGTGGATTTCAAGAGCACAAGGAGTATAAATGGGCAACACTATTATGTGACCTTAATTGATGATTATTCGAGATACTGCAGAGTGTATTTGTTAAAAGCTAAAGATTAAAGTGAGGATGCATTCATGAAATACAAAATTGAAGTAGAGAATCAGCTAGAACGAAAGATCAAGAGGTTGTTATCTGATAGAGGAGGTAAATATAGTTCTATACCACTGAAGGAATTCTGTGAGAAGAATAGTATTATACATGAGGTAAGTGATCCTCGCACACCTCAATAGAATGGTGTAGCTGAGAGAAAGAATCAGACTCTCACGGACATGATGAATGCAATGCTACTAAGTTTAGGACTATCTAATGATATGTGAGGGGAGGCAGTTCTTACGACCTGCTACGTACTTAATCGTGTGCCTCATAAGAAGTTAGACAAAATCCTGTATGACCTATGGAAGGATCATTCACTAAATCTAAGCTGCCTTTGGGTTTGGAGTTGTTTGGTAAAAGTAGAAATTCTTGACATGAGGAAAATCGCAATTGGCCCCAACATATGATTGCACGTTTATTGGCTATGCAGAAAATAGTTTGCTTACAGATTTATGGTGTTAAGTGATCGTACTATTACGGAATCAAAAGATGCGTAGTTATTCGAGAATATCTTTCCTTATAGGAAGTCTGATGTAGCTAATCCAGTTACAGCTATTAACTATGACGAGCTGAGCTCGTTTCCAGTGGTATTGAAAGATACACCACCTGACGGCGCGCTTAGAAGAATAAAGAGATAAAGGACAAAAAATACATTTGGACGTGACTTTATCGCATCATACCTGACTGAAGTTGAATCCCCAAACTCCTCATGTCTAGATCAACTGTATGCCTGCGTGATAGGAGATGATCCTTAGACATATGCTGAAGCCATTCAATTTGTTGATGCTAGTTCTCGAAGGAAGCGATTAAAAGTGAAATCGACTCTTTGATTGAGAATGGAACATGGAAGCTGGTTGATCTACCGAGTGGATACAAACCTATCACTTACAAATAGACTTTTAAGAAGAAGATGAGACCTGATGGATCCATTGAACGATTTAAAGCAAGACTTGTAACGAGAGGATTTACTCAACAAGAAGTAATTGACTTCTTTGACATGACCTCTCCTTTGACAAAAGTTGGGATGATTAGAGTATTGATTGCATTGGCGTCCCTACATGAATTGTTTATTCATCAGATGGAGGTCAAGACTTCTTTTCTCAATGGAGATCTGGATGAAGAAATATACATGACCCAATCAAAAGGATGTGTCATCCCTGGATAGGAATACAAGGTGTGTAAACTTCTGAAGTCTCTATGTGGACTAAAACATACACCTTTGAAGTGGTATGAGAAGTTTAACTCAACTATGATCAGTGATGGATATGTGGTGAACACTTCTGACTCATGTGTCTGCTAGAAGATGATTGGATCAGACTATGTGGTCGTATGTCGATGATATGTTGATCTTCAGTAGGAGCATGGATGAAATAGATGCCATTAAGAGTTTTGTACCATCAAATTTTGAGATGAAGGATCTTGGAGAGGCAGATGTGATTTTAGGGGTGGAAATTGGGAGAACCCCAAATGGAATCACTCTATGCCAATCTCACTACATTGAAAAGGTGCTCAAGAAATTTGACCATTTTGATGTTGAGACTGCTTGATTGCCATATGATTCGTTAGTTCACTTGATGAATAACTTGGATGTTGCAGTATTGATGGGCCTTGATTTGATCATGTTTTAGGATCATTTATGCATTCATTTCCCTACAAATCTAGGCTTATATCACTGATTATCCCTAGATTTATGCTTAAATTCATGTTCATGTATTCTAAACAGGATTTGTTACAATTGAAGCACAAACTATGCAAATTGGTGCAAGAAAAGGAGCAAACCTGCGCAAAAATGATTCTAAGGCACAAGAACACCTTCACCCGGATGCATGTCACCACATTTGAAGGTCCAAAATATGTCTAGACGTGCGGGAAGGTCTTGTGTGCAATAATGTATACAAAATCAAGCCAACACATGAAAGGAGGGACCAATGTGCCAAATCTGGAAAAGGTCCAAGGAGCCTTCAAAAGTTGTCTTAGCAAATTTGGTAAAAATTGGGTACTTACTGCTAAGCCCTTCTAACAGCCATATCTCTTCAACCACTACAAGGGCGGGGTTGCCATTTTACAGGGGGCTAGGTCAAGAGCTCCTATACACCTTATGTGAAGGACTGGAATGCTGAATCCACTGCCAAGATCGTCTACTAACGGAAAATTCCAATCTGGATAAGGATCACAGTGCAGTTACACACCTATCTCTTGCACGGTGCATATCTCTCACTTGGATGCAAGGATAAATCTACCCGTTCACCAAAAGATACGTAGGGCATTCCTCTTCTTGTCATCTTTGCAAGTTACCGACATTTAAGGCCAAATAGAGGCAGTCTGAGGCTCAACAATACACACAAGTCCACCTGCAACTGTAATGACAGATCAACCCCTAACTTGTGCAGCAGCTTAGCACACACTGCAAGGATCGATCTACCATTGAACCAAGAACTCATCCTATACCTGATTGAGAGATTCAATCGATCAGAAGAGAGCTAGACACAGGAAAATTAGAAAAGGGCATAGGGAGACTCTCTGAGAAGTAGATTCTGCACCAGCTTGGCGATCTCGGATCATTTCTGTTCTATGGCTTTGTATCCACTTTATTTTGTAGTTGTTATAGCTCCTGCGTTAAGAATGAGCTAATCCTCTAAACTCAGGGATCAGTTAAGCCCTCATTTGATGTAATCAACATTTTCTATTCGATCTAAGCTTTGAATGAAAGTTGGATTCATGCATGTTTAGTGATTCGTATGAGTAATCTGTTTGTGTATGGATAGATCACTCTCATTTAAGCCTTGCATTTGATGACACCGATAGTAGATTCATTGTATGGCACCCTAAGCACACACATGACAAGTCCTTAGAGTAGAGCATCCCTAATTTGTGTGCCACACTAGGGGCAGTCCATGAGAACTCTGGTTTGGGGGCTATAGCTCAAGCCTGTGCACTAGTGTGTAGGGTGAGGTTCATAAGGCAAACCCCCTGCATATATCTTGGATAGACCAGCCTGTAACCCAATAGGGAGAATAATTTACATGGATCCTGTGGTGAAAATGACTCGAATCCAAGCTTAGTCATGTAGATTATGTTAGATGCACCTTAGGAATGCAAGATGTTGTTGCCTTGAGTGTTCTCTGCTCCTGTTGCAAATTCTGTTTCCTGCTGTCTGAATTGATCCATTGGAATAACAAGTCCTTAGGGTTTGTGGTACACGATTATGACCTCCCTATTAAGCTTTTTGCCATGCTAGCAGCAGCAGAAGTTGCACCCTCTATTAAAAGCCACCAATAATTGCAAACAACTTTGAATTGAGGCCTTCAACCATTGAGTTGTTGCAATCTTATTCCAGTTTTGGAGGTGCAGAAACAAGCAATCCATGTACTCATATGGATGCTTTTCTGGAAATTTTTGACACATTCAAATATCCGGTTAAGGTTGTTTCCCTTTTCTCTAAAGGACAGAGCCAAGGAGTGGCTGTGCAGACTTCCTCCTGGCTCCATTCACACTTGGGAAGAGCTAAGAAGAGCCTTCTTGACACACTTTTTCCCTCCAAGCAGAACTGCAAAGATTCTGACCGAAACCCAGTCCTTCAAGCAGAAACCACAAGAAAACATATATGAGGTGTGTGAGAGATTTAAGGGATTGCTAAAGAGCTGCCCCAATCATGGATTGCAGTACTGGAGGGAGATTTAAGCCTTTTATTTTGTATTGGATCATAACACAAGAAGAGATGTATATTTGGCAGCAAATGACACTTTTATGCAGAAGTCATTCAACCAATGTATGACATTGCTGGAAACCTTGTCACAGAATTGCTATAGGTGTCCGGTGGAGAAAGTTGCAACAGGTGAACATGGTCAGGTTATAACCTCAGCAGCGTGATGCTTTGGCTGCTTTGTCCACAAAAATGGACATGCTACTGCCCAGTGCAAGAGGATAGCAGCTGTCTAAAGCTTATACAGCACAATCTCCATCTTGTGCACTTTGTGGAGGCACTCATTTACCAAGCCTGTGTCCTGAATCATGTATAGCTGAGCATGAGAAGTTGAGATTTATTCAGAGCCATCAGAGGTTTGAAAACCAAGGGGTACCAGATTCAAGTTTATAGAAGACATGAAGGACCTGGTTTGAGTTGGAGCAACGCACCAAGTGCCTTAAATTCTCATCTATTAAGACCTACTTAGGAGCAGAATCAGCAGAAAACAAACGCCTCATCTAGTAAAGGAGATGTTATGGCCATGCTGTCTGAAAATTCCAACAGGAACACTGAAATAATGGGAGAAGTGAAAAAGAATCAAGACTTTCTAGCTCAGCTGATTGAATGCTAGCTATATGGCAAGAATATATGCCACAATTTAGAATCAACAATCTTCATTCATGAAACTAGAGAACACCATGGAGCAACTGGTTTCTCAAGTTCAGGAAAAAGGGGCTAGGATGTTGGTCTAGGGAGAGCTGTAAGGCAGTGACTTTGAGATCCGGTATAGAGTTGGAAGAACCATATTCCCTCTCAATCATTGTTCCTCCACTGGTGAAGGAGAAAGAAGTTGAGCAGCAGCCTTCCCAGATCATAGAAAGGGGAAAGCCAAGACCAAAGAAGAAAGAAAAGTTGGAAGGGGTGGAGATTACACCGAAATTGTTGAAGAAAGCCTCATTCCCTCAAAGGTTGATCAAACTTATGATTGAGTAGTAGTACAAGAAATTCTTGGAGATGTTCAAAAAGTTGGAAATCAATATCCCTTTTGCTGAAGCACTTGAGGGAATGCCAATGTATGTTAAGTTTATGAAGGATATCCTCACTCACAAGATGAGAGTAAATGATGAAGGAACCATCCCTCTCACTACAGAGTGCTCAGCCATCATAAGCAGACAACTACCTCCAAAGCTAGTTGATCGAGGGAGTGTCACTGTCCCTTATTCAATAAGGGAGTTTACATTTGATAAAGCTTTATGTGATTTAGGGGCTAGCATTAATTTAGTGCCTTACTCAATCTCAAAAAAGGTTGGATTAGGTTAACCAGCACCAACCAGAATCACTCTCCAGCTTGCACACAAGTCATTGAAGAAAGCTAGAGGGGTGGTAGAAGATGTTCTTTTGAAGGTAGATAAATTATACTTCCCTGTGGACTTTGTCATCCTAGATATGGTTGAAGACTAGGGGATCCCCATCATTTTAGGCCGACCATTCTTGATGACTGGGGGAGCCCTCATTGATATGAAGAAGGGGGAGTTGAAATTCAGAATTGAGGGAGAAGAGGTGTGCTTCAATGTGTACCCCTACATGAAGATGCCTGTGGATTTTTTGGACGAGCCTGAACAATGCAATCTCTTTGAGATACAACAGAATGAGTTATCAAATGAGCTAGGTTCCATGATGGATGCATTGGAAAGCTTCATGGCAAGCAAGAACTGGGAAGTGCTCCAAGAAGCTACAGTAGAGCTATGTGAGGTTTGGATGAACAAGAGTCTGCAGAGAGGGCTCAAAACATTTCAACTACTGGAAGAACACCCCCTGCTCAACAAAGTTCATTAATTCAGGCCCCTCAGTTAGAGTTGAAACCTCTACCTTCCCATCTGAAGTACGTGTTTTAGGAGAAGAATGCAGCCTACCATTGATGATCAGTTGTGATTTGAGCAGTGAGGAGGAAGCTTCTTTGATCAGAGTTTTGAAAGAGCACAAGAAGGCTATAGGATGGACCTTTGCTGACATTAAAGGGATCTCTCCATCTGTTTGTATGCATAAGATACTCATGGAGGATTACTTCAAGCATGTAGTTATAGCTCAGAGAAGATTGAACCCTAATGAAAGAAGTGATCAGAAAAACGATCCTAAAATAGCCTGATGCTGGAGTCATCTACCCTATATCTGACAGCAAGTGGATAAGTCTCATTCACTGTGTTTCAAGAAGGGAGGAGTCACAGTTCAAAAGACAGAGGCTGATGAATTGATAGCAACCAGGCCAATGACTGGATGTAGAGTTTGTATGGATTATAGAGACTTGAATAAGGCTACAAGAAAGGACCATTACCCTCTATCTTTCATGGATCAGATGCTGGATAGATTGGTAGGTCATGCCTTCTATAGTTACTTGGATGGGTATAGTGGGTATAACCAAATCATAGTAGCTCCTGAGGATCAGAAGAAGATACCTTCACCTGCCCATATGACACATTTACCTTCAGGAGAATGCCTTTTGGCCTCTGCAATGCACCTGCAACCTTTCAGAGATGTATGATTGTCGTATTCTCTGATATGATTGAGGATATCATTGAGATATTCATGGATGATTTCAGTGTATTTGTTGGTAGTTTTGGGCAATGCTTGGCCAGCTTGAAGAGAGTCCTACAGAGATGTGAGGAGTTTCAGTTAGTCCAAAAAAGGGAGAAATGTCATTTTATGGTGAAAGAAGGCATTGTGCTTGGACACAAGGTCTCATAAAAAGGTTTGGAGGTATATAAAGCAAAGGTAGAAGCCATACAAAGTCTCCCACCCCCTTCTTCAGTAAGGGCAGTGAGAAGCTTCTTAGGTCATGCAGGCTTCTACAGAAAATTCATTAAGGGCTTTTCCCACATTGCAAAACCTTTGTGTCATTTGATTGAGAAGGAGGCAGAGTTTTGCATGACAGCTGAATGTCTCAAGGCGTTTAAAGAGATCAAGCAAAGATTATCACTGTCCCTATCATGATAACCCCTTATTGGAGCCTGCTCTTTGAGATGATATGTGACGCTTCTGATGTGGCTGTGGGGGCAGTTTTGGTACAAAGAAAAGAGAAGCAATTCACATCTATCTACTGTGCAAGCAGGACGTTCAGTGTTGCTGAATTAAATTGTACCACTACAAAGAACGAGATGTTGGCAGTGATTTACTCTTTTGACAAGGTCAGAGCTTACATTCTAGGCAGCAAGGTTGTAGTGTTTACTGATCATGCTGCAATCAAGTATCTTATGAGCAAAAAGGATGCAAAGCCTAGACTCATCCTTTGGGTTGTGCTTCTTCAAGAATTTAACATGGAGATAAGAGACAGGAGAGGTATTGAAAATGTGGTGGCTGATCACCTCTCTAGGTTGGAGGGCAGTAATATGGCTGAACCATCAATTTTACCTATCACAGATTTATTCCCGGATGAGCAACTGTAAGTGTTGCTAAAGCACCACAGTATGCTGACATTGTTAATTTCTTTCTTGCAAAAATCTCCCTACAGGTAACTACCAGCAAAGGAAGAGGTTCTTCTCTGACCTCAAATACTTCATTTGGGAATACCCTTATCTATATAGGATCTACACTGATCAATTAATCAGAAGGTGCATCCCAGAGGCTGAGGTGAACTCCATTCTGAATCATTGTCATTCATTTGAATGTGGACAGCACTTTGGTGGCAAGAGAACAGCCACCAAGATTCTACAAGGTGGTTTCTACTGGCCCTCAATGTTCAAAGATGCTCACAATTTTACTCAAACCTGTGATAGTTGTCAGAAGGTGTGAAACATTTCAAATTAGACTGAAATGCCTCAAGTGGGAATTTTGGTTGTTGAACTCTTTGTTGTTTGGGGCATTGATTTCATGGGACCATTTCCCCCAAGTCAAAGTCAACTCTACATACTTGTAGCTGTGGATTATGTTTCCAAATGTGTTGAGGCTATAGCATCCCCTACCAATGATGCAGCTGTGGTGATAAGGTTTCTGAATCAGAATATTTTTGCAAGGTATGGAACTCCTAGATTCATAATCCGTGATGGTGGTTCCCATTTTTGCAACAAACTTTTTGAGAACCTCCTAGCGAAGTATGGAGTACAGTATAGGGTAACCTTACCTTATCATCCACAAGAAAATGAACAAGCAGAGGTGTCTAATTGAGAGATCAAACTCATCCTTGAGAAGACAGTATCACCTTCTAGGAAGGATTGGGCTGTAAGATTGTCTGATGCACTCTGGGCATACAGGGTTGCATTCAAGACTCCAATTAGAACTTCTTCATTTAGACTTGTCTATGGTAAAGCTTGCCACCTTCCTGTGGAGTTTGAGCACAAAGCCTTTTGGGCCATCAAGAAACTGAACATGGATTCGGTGGCTGCTGGAGAGAAGAGGTTCCTCCAGTTATCTGAGTTGGATGAATTGAGAAGAGATGCCTATGAAAATGCCAAGATTTATAAAGAATGAATTACACTGTGGCATGACCAAGCACATCACCAGAAGGTCATTTCAGCCCGAACAGCAAGTGCTTCTTTACAACCTAAGGTTGAGGTTGTTCTCTGACAAACTGAAGAGTAGATGGTCAGGACCTTTTGAAATGATCAAGGTGCACCCCTATGGTGTTGTGGACATCCAAGATCCAACCACAAGAGTCTTCAAGGTCACTTGTCATCGTCTGAAGCTCTACACTCCTTCTTTGGACAGCACTGGAGAAAAAGAAGGGGTGTTATTGAAGGACTAAAGAAGAAAAGTCCATCCAGTGACTATAAAGCTAGAGCTCTTGGAACACATCCCAAGACAGTATCTGTTATTTTCCTTTAGCATTCTGTTTATTTACTTTGGAGTAGTTAATCTTGTTTGTTTGAAGCCATAGTGATCAGAACCAAGCTGAGTTTGGGTGCGGGGTGAGCGCACCCCAAAAAGAGAGTAGCAGAAGCATGAAAGCAACATCATTCAAGTTGCAAAGCCAAGATGTGCATCCAATGACCCCCAAGTTGTATTGCTCTCTGTCCTATATACTTCAATTCCTTATATGTTTCATTCACTTGAAAGCAAGTGAAGTTTTAAGTGTGGGCTGAGTTGACTTAAGTTTCATCATCTTGTGAGTAAGTGTCTGTCCTTTCATCATCTTGAGCAAAAATTTTGAACTTGCTTCTGTTTTGATCTTTTGAGCAACAATTTTTCACTTGCTTCATGCTTATTCTGCTCATTTTACACTCTTGCTGGCTAATGGACCTATTCATGCTTAACTATTTATAGCTTATAATGCTTGCTGGAGACTATCTGGTGGATAGAGAATGAGTTCTTCTGTGGATGTTTGGTTGAGTGCATGGATACAGTAGTGATCCGAGGCTAAGTTTCCTTACAATTTCTATGCAGTTTCTACCTTGGCTTGAGTGTGGAGATTTTAGTGAACGTGCCCTTAACCCTCAAGCAAAGAAGGAGCTAGCTTGGATTCAAACAAAAATAAGCTGAAAAGAGTACAAAGAAGAACAATGAACAAAGATGCAAGTCTCTCAGAACACGAATAAAGAAGATGATGCAAAAAGATTGCACCCTTTGAGCTGTTTTAATGGAGAGCAAGTATCCACAAGACAAAGTAAACAAGAACAACGTAGAGTAAATCTAGAAGTTCAAAACAAGACTAGCAAACAAAAAGAAGCCAAGCACATTCACTGTTGAGGACAACGAGTCATGTACTAGTACATGAAACCAACAATTTGTTGCAAGAATGAAGACAGGGGTTTAGGGTGGTTGATTGCTATTGTCTCTTACTCAAGTTAGGACCTAGAAGTCTGCCCACACACATGCAAGCCAAAAATGTGAGGCCATTTTATTCTTTCCTATTCCATCAACGAGAGAAACCCTCATCCAAACACTAACCTCCAAATGAGAGTGATGGAGTTGAGGCTTGGTTTGAAATTGTTACAAAGTTCATGCACTAGGGTAGTGGTTTGAAGGTCAAGAGCTCAACTCATCCCTAGGGAAGTAGAAAGCAGCAGGAAGGGACACACTTAGTAGATGATAGGAATCATGAAACTAGTAGAGGTGTGATGACATTCACCACCCCTAAACTGTCCCTAGAATCTCTGTGTGAGCTCATGCTTATGCATCATTGCTTGCTTTTTTTATTAAAACCAATACAAAAATTTTATTGATATAAAAACTGGTCCCATGCACCTACAATGCTGTCTCCCGGCCTTTCTAACGAAATGATTTAGGATGATATAGGCTCACCTCCTTAAAATTTCCCGTCGGCAAACCCCTGGCAGGGAAAATCCTAAGGGAGGAAAGAGTGCACACCCTATATCACCTTCTCTAATAACTAGTAAATACATTGAAACCATAGAGTTTTTGAGGTGTTTGCTTTTCCTATTGTCATGGTTTTGATCTTCGATTGTAAAATCGGTGTACATCCTACTGTTCTAGTGATTTTATAGCTGCAGGCAGTGAATCTTGTACTTCAGGCGTGAAATCAGTGAAGAGGATTCCACGTTTAGCTAATGCATCTGCTATCCGGTTGAGCTCTCTATAAAAATAGGAGATCGTGTATGACTGCATCATCAGAAGCTTCCTGATGATTGTTTTGAGCTGATGCCTGTCCAAGGTGAGTTTTTTACCTGCAAGAGCCCATGGACCAAGAACAATGAGTCAGAGTGTATATCAAGATAGAGAAATTCATTCTGTAGAGCCAAGGAGACTCCAAATAATAATGCTGCCACTTCTGTGTCCAAAGTACAACATGCTTGAATTTTAGCAGCAAAGGCTAGAACAGTTTTGCACTGGGAATCTCGGAAAATACCCCCAATACTTGCTGTATTTGTGGAGTAGCTGCCATCATTGTGTAGCTGGATTGCTGGATGAGATGGTGAATGCCATTTCAGTGTTTGAGTTTGCATTTGAGGCGTTGTAGGCAGGAGAATCCCAAGGTTCATGAGACAATGGATTTCTGGGTGCAGGGAGGGTGCACAGAGAGATGATGTCTTGAGTCATTGTTAATACAGAGTGCACAACAGATTCAGGATGAAAAGGAGCATCATCATATCTTATTGAACAACACATCTTCCATATCCCCCGACATACGTTGATTTGGATGAGGCGCCTGATAAATTTAATAGGCTTGGAGGCTGTGTTCAGGAGCCAGGCATCAAGTCTGTGTTTCAGCAGGTTGGAGTGGCAAGATATATTCAGTTTATCATCAAAGAACTGCCAAACATGAGAGGCAGGCTCACCTTCAGACAGCAGGTGATTTATTGTTTCTTCGTGACCTGATCTTGTGCAGCATGAGCATCTGGAGACAAGTGTGATACCTTTTTTTTCGAATATTGGAATCGACTGGGAGTATATGATGGAAAATTCATCACATAAAGATGCTAAGCTTTAGAGGAATCATGTCATGCCAAAACTATTGAAAGACTGGGTTTGTTGGTGCACAGTGGCGGATGGTATGTCAGGCTGATTTTTAGAGAATGCTCCATTCTGTTGTGGCTTCCAAATCATCTCATCCTTCCCCTTAGCCATAATGGAAATGCTCAGAATTCTGGGGAATAAGCTCGGGGGGATAGAGCAATTCAACATATTTCCATTCCAGTAACCGTGTAGCCAAAAGTCTTTAACTTTGGGATAAGCCAGGTAAGGGTGGATTCCATCTTTGAAGTTGTCAAGATTAGTCCAATCATCCAGAAGGAAGTTGCAGAGTCCTGCACCTAGGAGCCAGAAGGTATTTTGTAGCATGGTTGGTCTGATCTGCAGCATACGCCTCCAGGTGTGTGAGTCTCTAGCCTTCAATGATACTAAGTTGGGATGGGTTGCTGCACAATATTTTGCAAGCATAAACTTAGACCAGAGGGAAGTTTGTTTCCTGAAGTTCCACCATAACTTCATGCTGAAAGCCTGCGCAATATCAGTTAAACGTCTGCACCCAATACTACCCTCAGCCACTGGCAGACATATTTTCCTCAAGGATTTCCAATGTAACCGTTTCTTATGATCAATCAATCCCCAGAAAAAGTCAGTCAGCATTCGTTCCAGATTTTTTAGAATAGTAGGAGGAGGATCAAAAACCATTAATAGAAATACAGACATACTATTAAGAACATGGCGGATTAAGATCAATCTACCTCCACTTGACAGTGAGGAGTCCATCCATCCATCTATCTTTTGCTGGATTTTAGTGACAAGCCAGAGAATAATGTCACTGATTTATGACCTGTATAGAGTGGAGCCCCCAAATATTGCACCGGGAGGGGAGAGTGTTGAAAGCCTGTCCACTGAGCAATCAGATTTTCCCGCATAGATGAGACCTTAGAAGAGATTATGAAGCTACTTTTATGAGCATTGATCAACTGTCTAGAGCATGATTCCTATTCTTTTAACACTTGCATCACAGCCTCCAATGCATTTTTTTGAGCCTCTACAGAAGATAATAACATCATCAGCATAGGATAGATGCAAAATCTTTGGACATGTAGTTGGTGCTCCATAACTATAAGATGGACAATTATTCATCAAAGAATTTAGGCTTCTGCAGAGGACTTCAGCACCAATGATGAAAAGCAGGGTGGAGAGTGGATCTCCCTGCCTCAACCCTCTGGAGGATTTGAAATACCCATGTGGAGAACCTTCAGACAACAAGGAGAAGCTGCAGGTTGATATGATTTGCCAGATTCTGTCAATGAAAGGCTTCCCAAAGCCAAAAGCTTGTAGAACCTTAATTAGGTATATCCATGAAACTCTATCAAAAGTTTTTGCCATGTCAAGTTTAAGGGCAACATTGTTTCCTCTGGATGGACGGTGCAGGTAGTGAATAATTTCCTGAGCCAACAGGATATTGTCTGAGATGTTTCTGCCTCTAACAAATCTGCTTTGCTGAGTAGAGATGGTAGTAGGGAGCATTGCAGTTAGCCTATTTGCAAGAATCTTGGATATAATTTTTCCAAAGAAGTTGCAAAGGCTGATAGGTCGGAAATCCAAGCAGGAGATGGCTGGAGTCACCTTGGGGATGAGGCATAATAGAGTGCTGGTGAAAGCTCCTAATAGTTCTCCACCAGCAAAAAAGGAGAGAACAGCTTTATAAACATCCTTATATATAATGTCCCAACGCGATTGGTAGAATGCAACCATGAAACCATCTACACCTGGTGCACTATCTTTATTCATGCTAAAAACCGCATCTTTTACTTCATCCAAGGCTGGCCATGCGCTGAGTTTTTCATTCTCAGAGTCACTGATTAACTGTGGAATGAGCTGGAGAATAGAGTCACTAGTTCCGAGTTCTTCAGCTGTCAGATGGAAAGAAAAGTGTTGTAGGGGTAAGTCCTTAATAGTAGACAGCTCTGATATCCAATCTCCTGATTCGTTTTGAAGTTTCACAGTTTGTGGCTTGTATTTTATCAGCTTCGCAGCTTTATGAAAAAATGCAGTGTTTTTGTCCCCCTCCTTTAGCCATCTGATTCGAGATTTTTGCCTCCAGTACATTTCTTCAGCTAACAAGTGTTTTTTGTATCCTGCTTTGGCTTGGTGTAGTGCCATTCGGTGCTCAAGTAGTGCAGAGATGTCATGTTTAATCTCCAACTCAGTGATTCTATCTTCAGCATCTTCGATGTTTTGAAATATATTCACATAGGTAATTTTGTTCCACATTCTATGATCAGCTTGCAGTCTCTTGAGCATGAGTAAATAGCTCAATCCCATTTCCTGTCGGGGCTTCCCGGGATTTAGCCACAACCAGCTTGAAGGTGTCATGCAGTAATCAAAAATCCTGAAACAAAAATCTCGAGATTCCGGCTTCAGTGTACGAATGTGTATAAACAAATAGGGGGCTGTGATTTGATTTCACTCTAGATAAATGTGTTACTGTGCATACAGGTGTAGACGAGATCCACTCATCTGATATAAGAACTCGGTCCAGGCGCTGTAAAATCCTATCTGGCCCTGATTGATTGTTAGACCAAGTATGTTTGTTTCTAGAGAATCCTGCATCTTTCAAATGGCAGAGGTTGATAGCTTGCTGAAAATCCTGTGCAACTCCCATATGTATTGGGAGTCCTCCTGCTTTTTCATCCGGGGATAAAATGATGTTGAAGTTCCCACCTACCAGCAGAGGTGAGGTGAGGTGTTGAAACTGTTGTGCCATATCAAGCCACAACTACTATCTTTCACTTCGAGTGTTTTCAGCATAAACATCAGCCAGGGTAAAGGAGAATGTTGAGCTTATTTCCGTCACTTTTAAAAGAGCTAGTTGTGTTGAATCATATACTACCTCTAAATCCCATTGATGTTTCCATAAGAACCAGATGGAGCTGCTGGAATTAGAGTAACATGAATGAAACTTCAGCTTATCCTTAACAGCTGAGATTTGGTAAGCATCCTGCATCGGTTCTAGCAATATCAAGATAGAGAGGTGATGTAATTTGATGAGTTTTTTGAGCCTGCTTAAAGTTGGAGGATTGTTGACTCCTCTAATGTTCCAGATCAACGCATCATTGCTTGCTTATTAGTTTATCTTGTAAACCAGACACACCTACACCTTGCACCACATTCCATGTTCATTGACTTATTGGTGCAAGGACACAAACTCTACATTTCTTTCATCTTTGGTTATATTTTGCTTCTATGCTTGAGGACAAACATGATTCTAAGTGTGGGGTAGTTGATGAGCCTTGATTTGATCATGTTTTAGGATCATTTATGCATTCATTTCCTTACTAATCTAGGCTTATATCACTGATTTTCCCTTGATTTATGCTTAAATTCATGTTCATGTGTTCTAAACAGGATTTGGTGCAATTGAAGCACAAACTGTGCAAATTGGCGCAAGAAAGGAGCAAACCTGTGCAAAAATGATTTTAAGGCACAAGAACACCTTCACCCAGATGCATGTCACCACATTTGAAGGTCCGAAATATGTCTAGAGGTGTAGGAAGGTCTCGTCTGCAACAATGTATACAAAATCAAGCCAACATATGAAAGGGGGACCAATGTGCCAAATCTGGAAAAGGTCCAAGGAGGCTTCAAAAGCTGCCTTACCAAATCAGGCAAAACTAGGTAATGACTGCCAAGCCCTTCTAACAGCCATATCTCTTCAACCACGATGAGGGTGGGGTTGCCATTTTACAGAAAGCTAGGACAGGAGCTCTTCTACAGCTTATGTGAAGGACTGGAATGCTGAATCCGCCGCCAAGACTGTTTACTAATGGAAAATACCAATTTGGATAAGGATCACAGTGCAGTGACACACCTGCCCCTTGCACGGCGCATATCTCTTGCTTGGCTGCAAGGACAAATATGCCCTTTTACCAAAAGATACCTAGGGCATTCCTCTTCAAGTCATCTTTGCAAGTTACCTGCATTTGAGGCCAAATAGAGGCAGTTTGAGGCCAACAATACACACAAGTCCACCTGCAGCTATAATGACAGAACAACCCCTAACATGGGTAGCAGCTTAGCACAAACTGCAAGGATCGATCTGCCATTGCACCAAGAACTCATCCTATACCTGATTGAGAGATTCAATTGATCAGAATAGAGCTGGACATAGAGAAATCAGAAAAGGGCACATGGAGACTCTCAGAGAAGTAGATTCTGCACCAGCTTGGAGATCTCAGGTCATTTCTGTTCTATTGCTTTGTATCCGCTTTCTTTTGTAGTTGTTCTAGCTCGTGCCTCAAGAATGAGCTAATACTATGAAATCAGGGCTCCATTGAGCCCTCCTTTGATGTAATCAACATTTTCTATTCGATCAAAGCTTTGGATGCAAGTTGGATTCATGTATACTTCGTGATTCATATGAGTAATTTGTCTGTGCACGGATTGATCACTCTCATTTAGGCATTGCATTTGATGATACCAATAGGAGATTCATTGTATGGCACCCTAAGCACACACATGACAAGTCCTTGGGGTAGAGTATCCTAATTTGTGTGCCACACTAGGGACAGTCTATGAGAACTCTGGTTTGGGGGTTATAACTCAAGCCTGTGCACTAGTGCGTATAGGATGAGGCTCATTAGGCAAAACCCCTACATATATATGGGATAGACAAGCCTGGAACCCGATAGGGATCAGGATTGACATGGGACCTGTGGTGAAAATGACTTGAATCCAAGCTTAGCAATGCATTTTAGGAAGGCAAGATGTTGTTTCCTTGAGTGTTTTCTCCTCCTGTTGCCTAATTCTTTTTCCTGCTGTCTGAATTGATCCGTTGGAGTGAAAACTTTGGCTAATTCTTAGTTAATTTAGTGATATTCAGTAACTTTAGTAATCAATCAAACCAATCTATGCTCAGTTTTCATGCTTTCAAGTAGTGAATTAAACATATTTGTTGCCTACTTCCTGTGGGAAAGACCTTTGCTTATGCATTGTACTACTTCATGATTGTGTATGCTTGCACACATACCTCAGGGTTCATCAGGTATCTTAAGAGGAGTACGCTCGAATTATTGGTAGTGTCATATTTATGAACTATACTCGTCCTGATTTTGCTTATGAGGTAAGCCGGTTAAGTTGTTATACTCATTGTCCTAGTGAGGAGCACTGGACTGCACTTCATCGTCTACTCAGGTATTTCAGGGTCACCATGGACTGGTTTCAGCCCTATGATCAATTCCTTGTAGTGCTGGAAGGTATTGTGATGCAAACTGGGTTACTAACAATGACGAAGTAAGTTATACTACTGGATATGTTTTCACTCTTGGTCGAGATGTCGAATCATGGATGTCTGCAAAACAAACATGTATTAGGAAACATTTATTCAGTCTAGGATATGTTGTTTCTTTAAGAATTTTCCAATTTCTTACTATTGATTGATATATGAATTTGTTTGATTCCTAGTTATTCCATGCGTGGTTATTACATTGCTATATATTAGTCTTGTTTGGATTTAGTGTATGTATCTTTATTATTATTGTTGTTGTTTGATTTATAACCCATGCGTGGGTGGTTCCATTGAGTGGAACGTGATGGATCTATGGATGAATAATCAATGGTCCTTTCTGATGAAGGTAAAAGAATTGTGATTCTCCTCATCTGTGGGGGCAGAGTACTAATGATGATTCCCATACACGGATGGTTCCCACGCATGCATGGTCTGACCGTTTTGACGAGTGTATTGGGGGCAGGTAGAGAATGGATTTAGTTGGCTCTCCCATGCGTGGGATAAAAGGGACATGAGTTATATCTACATTCTGCCCAATTGAGGGGCAGAAGACAAACCCAGACGGGTATTGATTCTATCTTAGCCGAGGGAAAGTGAGAGAGTAGAGAAATGCGTAGCTGGCTCTCCCATGCATGGGGTGGAGATGCATGTGATACATTGAGATTCTCCTTACATGGGAGGCAGAGGTTTGAATGCCCAAACGCAGGTTTCTGTATTGCCGAAAAATGGTGAGAGTAGAGAATCTAGCAGCCAACTCTCACCATATGTGGGGGTAGAGAGCTATGGGTGGCATTGAGGATTCTTCCCACTGAGGGGCAGAGGATGGAAATAGATGGCTCTCCCCATACATGGGGTTAGAGAACGATGGATACCTTATGGTTCTGCCTAAGATTAGGTCGTAAAGAATCATAATAGCTAACTCTCCCATGCGTGGGGTATAGAGTCATGAGCTACTTAAAGATTTTGCCCATCTTTGGTGGTAGAGGACCATGTGGTGTGATGTAGATTGAGATCTAGGCTCTTAATGACTTCCTCCCATATGTGGGAGCGCGTGAGTCACCTTAGTAAATGTGAAGGTTGACCACCTTCTATGAAAGATGTAGTCAATCTTTCTAGAGCATTTACGAAATGAAGGGCATGTGCTTGGGTCGGGAAAATAAATGCACAAGTGACAATAGCACGGAATTTATACACCTAAATAATTGTATACGTGATGAGAGGATAGTGACCCAAGCTCAAATGAGTTCATGACTTAGTTCACTCATGAGTTCAAGAGCTCAAGAATTAGTTCACTCACTCACTGGTCAGTGTTGTATTCTCAACTCACAACTTATCAATTCAAATCGAAAGATATTGACGTTTAAGTATATGAATCTTCCTTTTCTTAAAGGAAAAACCTTTTCAAGTCATTTGTGGGGACTGTTGGAGAAATGCCTTGTACAAGGCTTAGCTTCAAAGAGGAAAAAACCTCTTGTCCCATACCGGTTGTAGAAGGTTGAGGAGAGATGTTTAACTACTTTTCTCTTCTATTGGGATTTGTTGAGTTGGTATGAGAGTGACTGGACCCACACGCGTGCGCGCCGCCATCGTACGATCTGATCTGATCCATGCGTGTGCTTGCCCAGCCCAGTCAGGTCTGGTTGTGCATGTGTGGCTTGGCTAACTCGCTACTCTGAAGCCCATTATCTTTTTAGGCCCAAAAAATAATAAAAAATTAGTCGGATTCAATTTTTTGGGTCAATTCCTCTCATTTGGAGAAGAAGAAATATATTGTGGATATACATGAATCAAGCGTGGGATAAACATGGGTGATTTTGGATGGAGAACACTAGAGATCATGGGTGATCGTGTTATAGTGGGGGTCTAACTCTTGAAAAATCCCATTTATAAATACAGCCCCATGTTGAGTTCGAAAAATACACTTTTGCAATTAGTAATCCACCACATATTTCTCTCTTCTATATTCTCCACGAGCAAGAGTTCCAAAGGGTGTCTCTCTCCAACGTCCGATCGCGAAGTACGCTTGTGACAGAGGTGGTTGTGGTTGTAAGGTATGGAAATTTTATCAAAGACTTTGATTTGACGATAATTGAACTCGTAAATTAATCGAATTTTATTCTTGTTGTACCAAAATTTAAATACCATAAAATTGGAGTAAATGTTGGGCCCTTCAGTTGAATTAAATTGTCCTCCTCCAACATTGGAGGGTGAAAAGGACAATACAATGGGATTTGTGTCCATAAATAATAGGCTAACCCTACCTTGCAATCCATAGGAGATCATGCACGGCCACAAGGGAGGATTGGAGACACAAATCTTGAAAGTGGAAATTGAAGAGAAAGGTAGGTTAGACTTCCTAGTTTGCGATTGGGTAGGAGCATGACTAGGGTTCTTGCTTGTATTATGATTTTTTGCTAAAATGTATGAATTGTTCGGTGGTTTTACTTGAATAGAGAATTAAGATTGTGATGCTCATGTTGTTAGTAAAATGAATAGCTACTGTATGACTGCCTGGGGATTCACCTGTATGCTGCATTCTTTGTTTATTCGCATGATTATTGATCGGGAGTTATGTATATTTGTATCATCTATCTTCCTGATGTGTTGTGAATGTGTGTGGGTGATAAGCACCTATTTAGGGCTTATTTCATGCATTAGTTTATATCATTTCATTCCCTAAACACTAAGATTAT
>JAOYMZ010007000.1:0-22441 GCA_025802335.1 Pinguicula primuliflora | reverse complement strand
TGTGACTCTTCCATTTGTGAGATCTGAAGACCAGCTTGCTGACATTTTGACGAAAGCTGTTAACGGTCGTTCATTCCGTGATGTGTTGTCCAAGTTAGATGTCGGATGCCCACCACCTAACTTGAGGGAGAGTGTTGAAAAAACGTGATGCAATGGTAAGGAAAGATTTTGGTAATCTCATCCAAATCTACCCAAATCTTTCCTTACAAGATAGCTGTGGCAGTGTCGGCAGCCAACATGGACTACAAGGCAAAGAAAAAGTGTGAAGCAATAAATGAATAAAGAAAAAGTGTGAAGCAATAAATGAATGAAGAAAATCTGGTCGGCAACCAAAAATCTGTCCTTACTAAATGCATGTGATGTAGATACCAAGTTTTGAGAAGTACTATATAAGTGTATGTAAAGTACAAAGAGAAATAGAGGAAAAAACGGAAGAACACTCTTCCAGTGGAGTAGGGATTTCTCCCAAACCACGTAAATCCTTGTATCTTTTTTATAATTCCGCATATATTTCCGGCTTAATAGAACTAAACCCCCTCCTATGGTTACAATGTCATACTCGAGGAAAGAGGCAAATTCTGAATGGTTGGAGAACTGCCTTGTTGGCCTTCCTTCTCCAATTCTCTATCTGACAACTCTTGATAAAATACTTGCAGAAAACAACTATACACAAGGCCAAGGCCGTGTGGTAAGGCTTGAAGGAGGGGAAGTTCTGATAAAACTGAGAAATGTTGAGGACAAATCTAGACTGCAGGCTGATATGGCCACCATTAGGAAGCTTTGTGTACACAATATACGCCGCTGGAAAGTTGTAAATGGAAGATTGGTCAGACCGATTTGGGTTCGAATCAGGAAAACTCCTCTACATTTCTGGTGTGAGGACTTTTATAGGAAACCAGCAGCAACATTGGGGACGGTAGTTCTAACTTATTAGAAAACAACGCAACAGATAGAAATGCAGTATGGCCGAGTTCAGATCCTCACTACCTCACAAGAGCTTGTCAATCAACGAATTAAGGTTGAAGCTGAAGATGAAATCTTTAATGTGGTAGTTGAAGAGGAATTTGTGAGGACTTGGCAAGGGCAGAACTCCAGCATCAAGGGTAAGGGCTGGCTCCAAACAAAAGAGTGGCCAATCTTGGACAGCAAAACTGCAAGCATTGAAAAATCTGGTGCTATAAATGCACTCCAGCAACCAAATGAACCAGCAGCTGCACCAGAACCGGAAGATGCAGCTGGTCATGCTGTAGCTGCTCTTCAGATTAACCCTCTAGAACCTCAGGAAACTAGAGAAAACTCTCAGATTCTTGCAGGGAACCTGGTCTTGGAGGATTACAGCACAAAGCATGCTGCTGCACTATCCCCTGGACAACAAGATGATGAGGTTACAGGGGCTGATAATTCTAAGGAAAACCAGCAAGACACAGTTTTTGTGGGGCACCCTACCGATGCAGGAAAAATGCAGCTCTTGGCAGATATTTTGGAGGGAAACGCTGATAAGGAAGCTATCAGCAAGGAGGCTGATGTCACTGAACATTGATGAGCCCCATTTATATGCGTTTTCGAGCTCATTTATTTGATAATATTTGCTTGAAATCATATCTTTTGTATTGTTTTTATTTGTTTTTACCTTATTTTGTATTTTAGGGCCAAGATTGAGTGGAAGAAGGGAAAAGGCCCAAAAAAGTGAAAGTTTAAAGTCTAAAATTCAATTAAACCACCACAAGTCTCCAAAGATATTTATTTAAATGTGGACAAATTGTGAGGGCGAAAAGGTCATTTCAATCCTTCTCCAAAGCATAAAATCTCCTCCACCTATTTTGAAAAGCTCTCTCTCCCCTTCAAGAATTTTACATCCGATACATATTTTTCCCAAGAAAAGAAGGGGACGGCCAGCACCATATATGGAGAGAAAGGAGGCGGTTTGGACGATACCGGAAGCAGCTTTCACGGCAGCGACCAGCGGCGGACATTCCGGCCAAGAAAAGGAGGCCTAGATTTGAGGGATTTTATTCCTTGCATCCAATGAGACTCTCTTCTCCTTCTTCAATTTGTCTTGGCCCTTTTAGTTTATTAATCTTAAATATGTTTAGCTAGTTTCTTGTGGGGAAGGGCACTTAGCCCTTGAACTTGTTATGTAATCTTGATTATATTCTTGAATGTCCTATTGGAGTTTTCATTAAGGTTTGGTGAATTATTTGTGTGATTTAATTTCTAAGTTGATTATAGGAGTTGGAATTAGTGTGGGTCACGATTAGAATCTCTTGATTGAAGATTTGATTGGGATTTCCTTACGTTAATTCTTTGCTACTTAGTTGATTAGGGTTGAATGCTCAAGTAATTAGAAGGCTAGAAATTAGACTCACTATTATATTGGAAGTTACATTGGATTAAGAGCATGTTTAGGTTGCATACAAGGGATGGGTTAGTGCCTAAACCCATATTTATCTCATAATTCTTAGGGTGTGTTTTGTATTCTATAAAACTAACTTTTTTTCTCCTTCTCATTTTTTTTAAAATTATTTCAAGTTTAGTGTTTTAGAACTCTACTTCTCATTTTTATTTTCTTTTTTTCCTCAAAAAAGTCATTTTTCCTGTAGGAGGGTTGGGGCTCCTTTTTTTCTCATTCTCCTTCTTATGGCATATTTTGTAAATAATTACAATTTATATAAAAAATATATACCCGAAATATCCTTACCCTAACCACCAAAATTCATACGCAAAAACTTCTCTTCCCTTCCCGTAGCCTCCAAAAATCAGACGTAGAGTAAAATTCATTCTCTTCCAAATTTCATGCGTTCAAGATAATTTGAGGTCTGCCTGCAAAATCTCCTGCAAATTATTTTGGGAATATAGAAGAGAATGGGTTTGAGAAACTAACTTGCTGCGTCTGCGGTAATTCTATAAGATAAGGATATTTGGGTATTTCTATAATTTTTTATAAAACTTAGTTATTTTAATAAAAAGGACAATAATTATTATCTCCATTATAATTAAAGTTTTGCAAACACTCTAAACTTTCAAAAGGAGAAGGAGAATGAAAAGGAGAATGAGAATGAAAAGGAGAAGTAAAAGTAAAAATGAGGTAGAGGTACAAAACATCCACTTGGTTAAACTTGTTGCTGATTTGTTTGGTTTATCAAAGTTGGCCAGTTGCTGTAAGCTATGTTATTTCGGCCAGTAACTTACAAGATGGCCAGTTAGTTGTTTTGGTCGTTAATAGTCTGCATTTGGCCAGTTCATTTGGCAGTCACTTATTCCACAAACTGGCCAATCACTGCTCGGCCAGTGAGTAGGTTTGTAAGATAGAAAATCGCAGTCACTTAGTACTTAGGTTAATTGCTGATTTTAGTTGCTAGGTTAGTTTTAAGTTTAAGTTTTAGGATTAAACAACTCTAAACGATTATTGTGTGTTTTTGTGAATATAGTTAGGCACTTAAATATTAACTAGTCTTTCATCCTACCCCAAATCCTTCGAGATCGACTCGGGACATCTTTACTCTCTATACGAAGTCTAGAGTTGTCTTGGTATTATAAATTTAATTGCGATAGGATTTGTGACACTCGCAAAATCCTCATCAAACGTCAGCCTCATGAGGACACACTCCAAGCTGCTGCAACCCTTATCAGGCAGGAGAACCAGGATGTTCGGGTGATCAACCAGTTAAACAAACTCATTTGGCATGAATTATACAATGGACTAATAGACTCATTCAATGAATTGAATTAGAATATGAGGGAACACCCCCCCGGTACGCGGTGGCAGAAGATACACTCAGATCAATGGAGAAGTGGAAGAAAACGATAACATCTCCAGCCACACCCACCACGGATGTAAGGCAGCTGAAGGTCTTAATTGGTGATGAGCAACATTCTCTAGTCAATAGGCCAACAGTGAGAAAAAGTTGGGCTGACCAGGTTGAAGTGGAGGAGTCTATCCAAGTCCCTACTCATCATGGGCTGAGCAAGCATCATGAACTAAAGATGCAGTTCCCTGAGAAGAAAATCAGTCCAAGACGCAGCCAGCGCAACCGTCGAGAAACATAACAGTGGTCCCCTGGTTAGCTTTTGGAGATCGTACGTTGCAGGACTATGCTCACTTTTGGAGCTAGTTTGTAAATTTTCTAAAAACTATTAAAAAAATTTGCTTACCCAAAAAAAAAAGACTGATGGGGTTACTAATTAGGTGACTGATAAAGTAACTTGATCAGATGACTGATTTGATTAGATTTGTTTCGCAAATTTATCTTATCAGGCGGTTGATTTTCGTAAAATAACATAAATGACATTATTTTATATTCTCCTTGTGCCGTGGCTGAAGCAAGATGATGCATTAATTTACACGAGCGTTTAACCTAGGTCGATGGCAAAGATGAATTTATTAAATATGGGTGCGGTGGCCGAACGAAGAGGAAGTGGGGTTTGCACCGTTTTAATATGGTGGAGCGCGTGTTGCGACGTTGGGATATGAAATGACATGGCAAAAACGACGAACGATTTTGCTGGTGGTGAGAGGAGGGCAATATCGTTTAGTGAGCTGTATTTATATATAGATATTAAAAATTACCCACATATGGAGAAAAAACTGACTATAGGAACAAAAACAGCTTACTATAGTGCTGCTTATATGATCAGCACTTAATATTTAAATATAGTATCTGTAGATTATGAGCAAGATTATGAGCAAGATTATGAGCATGAACTCTAAAATCAATATATCCGTAGGTTTATATTTAAACAAAGCAAAATTTCTGAGTACATTCTTAACGTGTATTATGACAATTGCAATTACAATCCTCCTGATGAACAACTCCAATCGAATGATCCCTTTTATTGGTATCTCCATTCTCCTTTGATCTAAATCTTCAATGTACAACTCCAATAAGCATAAATAGTAATAAATGGAGATTGTGTTGGAGAAAGTCGTTGAATATGTCAAATTCACAACATGATTTCCGTTTTACAGTGATGTCGGTGAACGAATATGATATAAATGATGAATTTTGTCTCACGAATCACATACGAAACTGATGTGGCAGCGGACCCCATCCAAAATGTTAAACATTCAATTCCTGTCACACCACTTAAATCCTGCCACATTGCAGTTCGTTTGCTGCTCGTGAGTGGGTTTCGTGAGCCATATCACACCTGGTCGGTGAATGGCTATTGGAGTTCAACTCGGCTATTCTATTTTCTGTTTCTGAGTTATCTGTAATTTGATTCAGCCTTAGCCCATGTGTTAGTCGTGTCTAGAACTTGGAGTTGGTTGCTTAGTCTATGGAGTTGGTTTCAGCTAAACTTAACTAAACAGTATTTCTTTTTAACACTGGTGGCGTGTGACTTAAACAACGAGCAATTTTCTAGTTGAACAACATAAGAATGAGAAAAATCCAAGCTGAAGTTAAGGTATGTTCCATACAAGGCAAAGTACAAAGGCTACTTGAGCACTTATTCGTGGATGTATAAATTATATAAAGGTTCCTATTTTTTTCTACCAATCTGATCAACAGAGCCAAAGAAATCTAATGGTCAATTTTCGACTTTGTCCAAAATGCTCTACTATGCTGCTACCTGCAGCGTGGATCATAATCCGCGTTGACGGCGTGTCTTCTTAATTTGTAATTAAGGAAGCTGTGTTGCTGCCTTCAACATGGATTAAGATACACGCTGAAGGCTGCGCCACAACAATTCCCACCAGCATTTTCCGCCCACTTCCGCGTAGGTGCCAACAGCACGGCCTTTCTCACAATCAAAAAATTGATACAAATTGAACATTATTTTATGGGGTATATTATTATTGCAATCAAAAAATTTAAACATTGCTTCATCCCTTACAATTCCTCACAATTAAAAAATAGATACAAATTAAGCTACGAGCAAAAGTACTATCAAATTTGAGCTACCAGTTTCATTCTGCATTCTGATCTTCTAGAGATAACTTTTTAAATAATAATAATATTTTTTATGCATTATGTTATTAACTAAATTAAATTTTTCTGAGACAATGAACTGGACTGAATATGACATAAATAACAAATGGCGGGAACTCATATTAAAATCAGCGGTAGATCTCACAATAAAAGATGATATGCGAGAGTAGAGTTATGGCAATTGTGAAATATCCATTGTCGATTTTAAGCATGAATTTGTGCACCAATGTTGGAATCAGGCTAATGACTCCTTCGCCATTGACCCTCCAACTCATCGTCAATTTAATGATCAGCTAACACATTTGAAGAGATGCCATTTTCGTGTTAGCAAATAACACATTAATCCAACGATCCATTTACTTGTTGTGGACGCTAATGAGCTGATGGAAGAGATAGATGAAATAGTTGTTCTTTCCACATAGAAAATCATAGCACAAAAATAATAATAATAATAAAAGAGAAAATTGTAGTAGTTGTAGACGAAGAGGAACGCTGCGAATCGGAGCTCCCAAACAACTTCGCCGATTTATATCTGTTAAACAACTTGGCCGATAGGAGAGGAAAGATTTTGTAAGAAGCCAGAATGAGGACACACAAAGGGATAATTCCCCTGGTAGGATAATTCAATTGATCCTTATTCATATCAGATAATAACTAATAAGTGGTGGGAACTGTCTAAAGCAATTAATATCCTGAGAATTTACAAAGAGGTATTTTCATTGAAGACAACATGTTCATGTGTTTTGTCAAATAACAAGTGTTGAAGAATATCTAAAGTAATGTAACCAAGTGTGATTCCAAGCATCAATATAAATAACCGTGCATTTCATTTCCAGTGCACGAATGTTATCAAACAGCAGCAACACCAAAAAAAAGTCATGAACCAATCGAAGGTTACCGAGGACAAATTTTATTCATAACTACCTAAAGTCACACAATAGGTATTCAGGACACAGCAAGAGATGCTACTAAGGCAGCAGCAGGCTAAGATTCCTTTTCTGCAAGAGTACCCTTTTACGGAACTGTGGCCTTGTTGCCCTGATATTCCTCATTCAAACTTCAACAGGGAGATTTCCTTAAAATCAAATTTTGTCGAATTGCTTGTCCATTCAACCTGAATTTGGGGAGGTTTATCGGGACTTCTGGCTGTTCTGATTTCCTGTTATTTGAATTGAGTATGGGAGTTCCGACGTTCTACCGGTGGCTGGCTGAGAAGTATCCGCTCGTGGTAGTGGATGTGATTGAGGAAGAGGCGGTGGAGATCGAGGGGATCAAAATTCCGCTGGACACGAGTAAGCCCAACCCTAATGGGATCGAGTATGACAACTTGTATCTGGATATGAATGGGATTATTCATCCGTGCTTTCATCCTGAAGATCGGGTAAGCGACTTATGGTGATAAGGTTTGTTGAAGGTTTTAATTTTGCTGCTCGGATTCAGCATTGGATGTTATCGCTTTGTAAGCCTTACGTGTGTGTGTACTCGAGCTTTTTTGAAGTTATGGGAGGGAATATTGTCTTCTAGAAAAGTCGGTAAATAACCCAAATTCTTATTATCTGGTTATGTTGTTCGAGCATGAGGTGACAAGGGGATTCCTTGTTGATTAAGTGGGCACTAGAACTGTACATGATATGTATTGATAATAATTGCTAACTCTATGAGTTTCAGGTCATCCATATTAGCTGTAGGTTTCAAAAGAAGGGCGATATTATATGTTATTGTTTGTTTAGCTCTTCTTTTTGGATGTGCCTGAAGGATAACCTAGTTGTCCTTATTGCTATTCGTATCCTACATTGATATCTAATATAGAAATTACTTATTAGATGCAATGGAATATTTTAAGGGTATTATTTCGACAGTTAGGTAAGAGCTGTTTGCTTAGTCACCCATGTACCAATTTTGTAGGGTATATAGATTATGCTTGGGTTTCCTGTTGGCCTAGATGAGACAAAATAAGACAGAATGAATGTTGCATGAAGCCTGACGTTTTTGAAAAGCCGGTTTAATATGTTATTTTGGCTTGGAAAGATTCTCTTTTGAACAGAAGATTCTCTTGACTGGTTAATTGCATGAATAAAGTATTTGTATTTCAGATAATATCTCTGGTTTATGAGTATGCCTTCTGCCACACAAAAGTAACAACAAACTTAATTGCTTTTCAGCCTTCTCCTACCACCTTTGATGAAGTCTTTCAGTGCATTTTTGACTATATAGACAGACTTTTTGCAATGGTGCGACCCAGAAAACTTCTATATATGGCAATTGGTGGGTAAATCGTTGATTTTTATTCACTACAGAAATTCATGATAAAGTAAAATATTTCCGTATTAAACTGTTACTTGTTCTCAGATGGTGTAGCACCTAGGGCCAAAATGAATCAGCAGAGATCTAGGCGTTTCAGAGCGGCCAAAGATGCTGCTGAAGCGGTGTGCATTCCTTACTGATTCATTATGGCAAGATGATTATGAATATTTCTCAACTTTGACAACAAGGTAATTCATTGTAGGCAGCTGAAGAAGAAAGGATCCGTGCTGAGTTTGAGCAAGAAGGCAGAAAACTTCCTCCTAAAGTAGAGTCCCAGCTTTTTGATTCCAATGTTATTACTCCTGGAACTCCATTTATGGGCGTCCTTGCCATTTCCCTGCAATACTACGTCCACCTCAGAATAAATAATGACCCCGGCTGGAAGAACCTCAAGGTATCATTGATGTGCAACCACCTAGCTGTTTCTTTTAGACTACTATGCAAATTTTGGGATATTTGTTCTGTAGATTTACTCCAATATTGCGTTATTCACATAGTTCCTCTGTTATGATGAAGGTTATACTTTCCGATTCCAATGTTCCTGGAGAAGGGGAACACAAAATAATGTCATACATACGACTCCAAAGGAATCTTACTGGATATGATCCAAATACACGCCATTGTCTGTATGGACTGGTAAGTTTTTATTTTTTTTGTTAAATCAAGTTTCACTTCAGTGTGTTCAAAACTGTTGTCGAATGTACATGTCAGGATGCGGATTTGATCATGCTTGCTTTGGCCACTCACGAAGTTCATTTTTCAATATTGAGGGAGGTACGTGCTATAAACCTTGGTATAAAGGATTTAAAATATATTAGTTTTATAATTACTAATCTTGGGTCAGCAAATTCCGGATCTTTAAGAAACTTTTATTTTTCTAACCTGCAACTGGCACGCATTGAGAGTAGGATTAAATTGTCCATTGTAACCAAACGGTTCCAATTGATAGTTTTTTTTAATTCTGGACAGATTTGAAGTTTTTTTTATAGTGACGTATCTTTGGTTTAATTTTGCTTGCAAGATTGTCTTTACTCCCGGACAAGACAAATGTTTTATTTGTGGTCAAGTTGGTCACCTAGCCGCGAATTGTGAAGGGAAAGCAAAGAGAAAGACAGGAGAGTTTGATGAGAAAGACAGTGGCGAAGTGGCCAAAAAGCCTTTTCAGGTTCATTATATATATATATATATTTGTATATATAGAAAGAGAGAGTAAGTATCTTATCCTCAATTTTATTTACCCAATTATATAACCAATTTTTTAATTGGGTAACCTACCGACATCCGTTGACGAAATTGGTCGTACCGATGAGATCAGAAGTCCCATGTCCATCGCGGTTCTGGCGACTTCGTCGTCGGGAATTTCTAACCCTATAAAGGACTACTTAATCCTAGGGAAAAATATGCAACGAAATTTCGGGTTATGGAGTCGCGGAATTGTGATGGAATATGGGACTTTTGGTTTATTGTGTATAGGCTTGCCGTCGGTGCAACCAATTCCGATAACAGGTGGTGGTAGTCCGCTTAATGGAAAAAATTGAGTACATAGTTGGATAAAAAGGTTGGGATATGATGTTACCTCTTTATATATATATATAGAAAGAGAGAGAAAATTTATGTGATATCTTTGTGTTTAAATACTTTATATTGATGATTTGTATTTGATTGCAGTTCCTCAATATATGGACCCTTCGAGAGTATCTCGAGTATGAGATGAGAATTCCTGATGTTCCTTTCGAGGTTGATTTCGAGCACATAATTGATGACTTTGTCTTCATGTGCTTCTTCGTTGGTAATGATTTTTTGCCCCATATGCCAACACTTGAGATCCGTGAGGTATATTCTGATGCACTTTCTATTCATGTAATTCTTTAGTACCAAGTACACGCAAACATTTTTCTAGGTTTCCTATTTTCATATTGAAAGCACAAGGCTGATTGTGGTTAGCCTTAATCAAACACAAACTGAACATTTGATAATTATCAGAATTCTTCCGTTGTAAATTGGTAGATGATTCTGTGGTTTCTTTTAGTCGTAGTCGGGTGTTGGCTGCCAGTTCTGAGTTCACACATTTTGGGCCTGTTATGCTGCATTTTTCTGTTGAACAAGAATGTGGGTAAACCTTACTAATATTTCGACACTACAGAAATGGTGGACATGTCTTGCACAGGTTAACGATAGTTCACTCAATTCCCTTTCTGAATGACAGGGATTTACTTTAATATCTCTAGTCTCTACTAATTTGTTTGCTTCACTTAATCTGTTTATTATTTTTTTGGTAATTTACTTAATCTGTTTATGAATGCCTTTATTTAATTTAATCTTGTCGCTGATGGTCTGATTCCATTCTGGAGCTATTTTATTTTTTGTGGGAATCTGCTAGTATTTTCTTTCTGCTGTTTTTGTACTCATTTTGTTCTCTATGGTGCAGGGTGCAATAAACTTGCTGATGGCTGTTTATAAAAAGGAGTTGCGGGTTATGGGTGGTTACTTGTCTGAAGGAAGCAAGGTATTCATGTAGTTTATGAAAACAATTGTTTCTCACGTTACTATCAGCAGCATGGAATTTTTTAGCTAAGCTTTTATTTATTTTATTTTTATGTTTTCTCTGATTGGCTTCAGCCAAATCTAAAAAGAGTAGAGCACTTTATTCAAGCTGTGGGATCATATGAAGACAAGATATTTCAAAAGAGGGCTCGATTACATCAGGTTCAACTTTTTCACTTTTCGTTGGCTGTTTTGTGAAGTTATTTATGTATCAAACGCGGAATAATATAATTAGTTAGCAATCTCCCCATGCACTTTTTAACATTATATTATTTTGCATCGTGAGTATGAGATTGCTGTTATATCCATTATCAGCACCGTCATTAAGTATATTTACCTAAATATGTTTGTGTAATGTGAAATCAAGTATTCTCAATAGCGTTAGAAGACAAAGTTGGCAAATGTTTCTATTAATATTTTTCTTGCTGACGAAATCTTACATTTAATCGCCATCAAAATATGCTAATCTTTTCAGCGGCAAGCTGAAAGAATCAAGCGTGAGAAGTCACAAATGGGGAGAGGAGATGATTCTGAACCGACAAACGATCCAGAATCTCTTGTTGCAGTTACTCGATTCCGAGGGGCTCGGCTTGCTTCTGGTCCTCAGCCTTCCCCTTATAAACTAACAGATGGTGGTATTTCTCATAGACAGGACCAAAGTCGCCAAACGCCCTCAAGTATGTCTGTTCTTGACATTAAGTGCAACCAATCTCCAAATTTGGAGGACAAGCAAGTTTATGGTAGGGCCAAAAAAGTTGCACGGTTGGATTCTGGTGCCACAATAGGTGCAGCTATTGTCCAAGCTGAAAACAGTCTTCAAGCTGAAGTATGCTTTCATTCCTTTGGACCAGCTGTAGAGTTAACTTCTTGAGTTGCATGTAGAGTTACCAGCTGGATCAACTTGTTTTCGTTTGTTGACATGTTTGGGTGTTCGTAGGCAAAATATTTTGAATTCTGATTGTATTTTGTTTTGCGTGCTTGCTGTAGGTGCACGGAAATAAAGAAGAGCTGAAGTCAAAGCTTAAGGAAGTACTTCGGCAGAAATCTGATGTGTTCAATATGGAAAATCCAGAGCTGGACAAGGTTTGTGCACAAGATGTGCTATCATTGTTGAATGATGCTACAGTTGCATATTACACTCAGTCATTATTACATTTTTCTCGAAAATAGAAAGCGTAATATGACCAAGGAAATCTAAAAGATCTCTTAAAATTCATTCTCTTCTCGTTCATATTATGAGTCTTCAACCAATATTACCATTGAACTCTGTAGCTGAACTCTGTTTTGCTATTCTTGAGTCATTTTATATAAATGCTTTCTGATGTGTTATGTGGAACAAGAAATTGTATATAACTCAGTTTCTTTTTTTTTGGAGGAGCTATATATTTGTGCAAGGAAAATAGGAACACTGTCATGTGTCTTCCAATTTTGTTGGGAATGACTTGAAAGCACTCTTCATTTTCATTTCTTTGTGCAATGAGTTTCTATTGTAATTTTTTGGTTTCTTTTGGGATTATCTCCTATATGCTCAAGATATGTTTTCCACCTGATTTTTAATTTATCCTAGATGGTGTAAGTGTAATTTTCCCATCCTGTTAATCCTATTAAGGGGTGGGAGTATAATTGCCTACATTCTACCCTCCCCAGACCCTGCCTAAGGGTGGGATTTACTGGGTATTTTTGGTTTGGTGTAAGTGTAATTTCTTGACTTTGAAAGTGGGTTAAGATGGCAACTAGTATTGGAGGTGGGCATTAAAGAATTAAATCGACAATTATATTATGGTTAATTTTGATAAGATATTGGGCTGTTTTATTTACCAGGTCAGATTGGGTGAGAGAGGCTGGAAAGAGAGGTACTATGATGAGAAGTTCTCTGCAAAATCTCCTGAAGAACTTGAAGCTGTACGAAGGGATGTAGTAAGTTTACTTTATTCATTTGACTGGAAATGGTTGGCTATAGAGTAGTAAGTGAAGTCTTGGTTATTTTATCATAATGTTGGATCACCCTCTCTCTTTAATAGTAGCATGATGTGATCATCTGGTATGGTGTCAAATCCTGACCCCCCGGTGGATGGATTTTACATTAAATAACATTTCACACGAAATATTGACAGAAGCAAGTATGCATACAATTGTGTGCTCATAATTAACATTGTATTATTTCATTATGTATATGGATAGTATGAAACATTTTTTTGGATAAGCTGGATAGTATGAAACATTAATACTATTAATTGTAATCTAGTTAAATCCTATGCCATCTAAAATTAGCATTATGCTGACTACTTTCTTGCAGGTTCTGAAATACACTGAAGGGTTATGCTGGGTTATGAACTATTACTACGAAGGTGTCTGCTCCTGGCAATGGAAAGTTCCTGTCTTTGCTGCTTCACTTACCATCCTTTTTCTATTGGCACAATATGATATTAAATAGAAAGCTGAAGTGTTAAACTTGGTGTCTATTCGATTCCTTTATTTTTCTTTTCTCCAGCTCTAGCAATTCCTTCAACATCCCCCATTTGCACGTGCCTTTCTTCTTGTTTCTTCAGCAAATGTTTCTCCATTTTATTTTCAACCTGACAATGCAAGATTACCTTTGCAGGTTTTATCCTTACCACTATGCACCGTTTGCATCAGACTTGAAGAATCTCGGACAGTTGAAAATCAGTTTTCAATTAGGGACTCCATTTAAGCCATTCAATCAGTTGCTAGGGGTTTTCCCTGCTGCAAGGTTGGAATAATGTTGCACAATTGTATTATTTTTTTTCCAGAAATTCTTCCCTGCTATAACAAGTTTTGTGTGCAGTGCTCATGCTTTACCGCAGCAGTACAGGAAATTAATGACAGATCGAAACTCGCCGATAATTGACTTCTATCCTAGTGGTATAGTTAATCACCTTATATGTTATGAATATGATATGGTTATTGTGTCTTGTTTTGGTGGGAAATAATATTCTGGCATTTTTCTGTGTTTTTGCTGAGCAGACTTCGAAGTAGACATGAATGGCAAACGGTTCTCTTGGCAAGTAGGCATATGTATTTTCTAATTCTTGGCTTTTAGTTAAATGGGATAACTTTTACCTTCAAGCATTCTGTTTTTCTCCCAAACTTAGGGTATTGCAAAATTGCCGTTCATTGATGAACAACGTTTACTTGCCGAAGTCGCAAAAGTTGAGCACACACTTACGGTAAGGCCGCATGCTCTTTCTAGAGAAGCACCAGCTTTAATATAGAATCCTACGCCAACCTAAATTGCCTGACCACAGGATGAGGAATGTAGAAGAAATAGTGTGATGTCTGATATGCTCTTTGTGTCAGTTTCACACACACTATCCCCATACATTTTTTCTCTGGATGATCGCTGTAAGCAGCTGACTGAGAAAGAACGAGTGTTGGTTAAAGAGCGAATTGATCCCGGAGCCAGGTATGCATTTCAGAATTGCTTCATAATGAATATTGGGGCATTTAGATGATCAATTTGATCGTTGGTTATTTCACTGTTTGCAGATTAAAGTCATATCTTTAGGTCTTCACCTAATTTGAACAATAATGCTTCTTCTAGTTGACTAGTTTTTCGGATTTTGAACAACATTAGAAAATAAAATACTTTGATGAGGATGTTTTCCTTCTGGTAAATTTGTTTGAAAATTGTATGATTCGGGGTTGCACGCCCATCGGCTGCTTGTTAGTTAGTTATGAAAACTGTATATATAATATATTCCGCTACATTGCATAATCCTTGGTTTATTCAGTGGAGGAATGAATGGCTATCTTTCTCTTTGTGGTGGAGATCCTTGCCCTCCAGTTTTTAGATCACCTATTCAAGGGATGAAAGACATAATGAACAGTGAAGTCATGTAAGCTGCAAACCCTTTTATGTTGGTGTATTGAAAGTTGAAACCATCACAATTGCAAGTTACAGCCTTGTCCATTTACGTGTTTTATTTTAGATGTGCTATATATAACCTTCCGGACGCTCATCCACACATAACTCGACCACCGAAGGGCGTTATATTCCCGGAAAAGGTGAGCATCATAAAGCACAGATTAAAAAGAATTTATTGGATTCTTGATGCCACTTTTGAGCTTTATTCACTTGCAATTTTGGAGTTGTTGAACGTAGGCAATCGAAATCTTAATCTTCCCAAACCTTGGCAATTGAATGAACGAGTTCCGATGATGAATATTATTCAAACTTGAGTATGATTGGTTGTGCAATTTTTGGTTTGATTACTGAACTCTAGGAAGTCATGCAGTTAAAATTCTAGTATTTTTGAACATGAATGCAGTTAAAATTCTAGATATTGAAGTTCTCCGCTTTGATTGGTGGAGAAAATTCGTAAACTACACGGCACAATTTTTTGCCTCCTTGTCTTGGTTCTTTATGCTTACTATACGACATTTTTTTACTATTTTTTATACAGACTGTGACGACGGGTGATCTGAAACCAGAGCCTGTGCTTTGGCATGAAGATTCTGGAAGGAAGCCATTTACAAATGGAAGGTACATTAATGGCCCGTGGTTTGATGGATTAATGACTTGATTTCTGTGCATCACTGGACTTCTTATATATGGCCATTCATTTGATAAACTCTTCTGCAGGAATAATAACTATGATAATGGAGCCATTTCTGGTCGACATCTGGGGGAGAACGCACATCGTCTTGTTGCTAATAGTTTACAGATTAGGGAAGAGCGAAATGGCCGTGCTGGACAAACTCATTCTCCTCATCCTCCCCATGCGCTTGTATATGAACCCCTTCATGCCATGCCGCGTTACCAGAACCACGTATACCGTGGCCCAGAACATGGTATGGTGAGAGCTAGTGAAGGAGGCTATTCTCACCCTAGACATTCGATCCCAGCAGCTTATCAGCAACCGTATGCTCCTCCACCCAGTAATAACAGATTTCAACACAGAGATTCAAATGATAGTTTTTCCCCGCATGGGAGAGATTATAGGGTAAGGGGGTATGGATTCTATGAGCGAGCTGCACCGCAACGTGAAGCATATCAGCCGTATACTCGTATTAATGAAATTCAGGTTGCACCCAGCCCTGGTGTTTATTATCACCGACCAAGTGGTTACAATAATGTAGAGGCCGATTGGGGTAATGGTGGTGTAGGCTATAATCAGTATAACCATGATGTGAGATTGGCTGGCCATGGCAGAGGATTCAACAATCCTCGCCAGTCTAGCTACAACCAGTATTCGGCTTCAGATCGAGCAGGAAGCAGGCAGCGTCCACCGTTTGATCAACGCAGATGAGGAATTGGTATTAATCGTATCCTCATCGGCGATTGTCTTGATTGTTGTACAATATTTTATCTGGTATTAACATTATAGTTGATCTGAACTCTCTGGTTAGCAGATAGGGTATAGGAAGGATCTGAATAGCTGATATAATCAAGCTTTAGATCTTTTTTTTTTTGTCTTGTTTTCGATTCTTTTGATTTGTTGTTGTGTCAACTCCCATTCTTACCCTCACATGTAAGAATAAACATGTAACACAGCCTTTGAAATAGTAATTAATTTCTTCTTTGTCATGTGTTTGGTGGGTAACAATTCTTGTTTACTCATAGTCTCAGTAGAAATATTATCCTCTAAACCCATCCAGATGCAGGACCCAAATGGTTGTCTGGTGTTGTGAGACCTGGAAGATGACCTGTCAATTCTACTGATGACTCAACAGCAGGTGAATAAGCTCAAACTATATACATGGCTTAAAGTAGCAACCTTATTTGTATTCTCAATGGACATTAGACTTAATATCAGTCCGCACTTTATTCCACACCGTTTGAACTTCTGTTCGTGACGGCTTCTGTCCTATTTGAATGTTGCCTAATCACCCGTTTGGGGGCGCCTAAGCAGCTGCTTAGGTCACCTAGGCGCTCGACAGGCTCTGACTGTTCAGGAATCACCCAACACTTTCTCGAATACTGGTTTGAATTTATGTAAAAGATTGTACTCCAGATGTGGTCCGACAATGAGAGCAGCTGCATCGAGTTGTTCCTTGAATTTATATACGTCCCATTAAGAAATGGCCCTCCAACGAGAGCTCCCATTGCAACATTAGGATTGGTTTCATCCCTTGTTAGAGAAAGTGGTCGCCTAGGTTGCTTAGGCACTGCCTAGTTGTTAGGATGACACCCTTCGCCTTGATTGAATTCCCACTTAGGCCGCCTAAAAACCCGCTTAGGCGGGCGCCTTGACTGCATAGGCTGAGCAGCCTCTGACCACCTAGAGTACGCCTAGTACTTTCTCGAATACTGGGTCCATCTGAATCCAGCCACTTGAAACCACTCTTGCAGGTGGGGGATTCATCATCTGGGATCGAAGCTCCTTTCTATGGTGTAACTTGTCTTTATAGGATTGAGTCCAATAACGAAGTCCGCCTACCCCAAACACATATGAATCATGCAAACTCACAATGAATGGCATGGTCTTACTTTGTGGGGTAGCCAACATTTGGAACGAATTTGTACATGCGATGAGACTGCAAATTTTCTGAGGTCAGAGACCTTAAATTTTTGTCCATCACAAAACAACGGCGGTGCTCGAGAAGTCAACATGTTACATTTCTGCATGTGGGAAAACTTTTTTTAGAGAATCTGCATGTCGAATAACTGCATTGCGATCTTGAAGGGCGTTTGCATATTTCTCTATTACAACTCCAGGACGGCTTCATACATGGGAATTGTTGTTGTCTCCCATTTTCTTGATCATGATGTAAACGGCGAATGCAACTCCAATAAAAATCTATGTTCGAGATGGTGGTTTACCTTTTAAGCGCTAAGTTGTCGTCATCCGTCTTGTTCAAATACCGCCTAAGTGTCCACTTAGACTGCTTATATGGGCGCTTAGACACTGATCGACACCTGACCGCCTATGGACGTCCACGTTTTCTAGAACGCTGATAAAATCAATAACAATCAAACACCATTCCCAACATCCTCCCTGTTTTTCCTATCCATTTTTCATGAGGAACAAGGAACTAGAATTCCCAAAAATTGATGAATCTTAGCTTCAAAAAGGTTTGGATCAATGGGATGAATAAAGATTTGTTTTATCTGGATGCTAGTAGAATCCGAAATGGAAAACAAACAAACCAAGAGGAATTGAAGATTTACAAGAAATATTGGTGCTTGTAGAAAAAAAATGATTTCATTCACTCGAGATCATGGAAATGGCAGTTAAGTTTTTTTTTTGGGTAAGTAATGATATTGCATGGCTAAAAATGTATGTACATATTTACAATTCACCACCTCAAAACAAGTGGTATTTATACACAATGCAAAGTCTCTCTATATCATTCCCTAAAGCCTATTTCGAGGCCCATCATCTTGTTAACTCGCAGAATGGCCCAAGTTTGAATTTGGACCTGTTCCAAAGCCCATGAAGCCTTAGGCTGCTCTTGCTGGAAAATTGCAGCGTTTCTCATTTTCCATATGTACCATAACAATTCCTGCCAAATTAAGGGCCAAATCTTACCAATTTTATGGGTATAACCTCTAATCGAACTCTGACATGGTAACTTGTCCAAAATTGATTCCACGTCTGTTTGTAGCGACAACCAATAGAGGCAGGAAGTCCAGAATTCTTGAGTCAGCGTGCAGGAGAGGAAAATGTGTTCTCCACTTTCATGTTCAATCTGACATAATGGGCAGATTATGGATGGGGAATTGACACCCCTGCGTATCAGATTATCGGTTGTTGGTATGAGATTCTACAGCGCCTTCCAGCAGAAGGCCGCGATTTTCGGAGGGACCAGCTTGTGCCAGACTCTTCCTCCATGATTTGATTATAGATTCTTGCAGTAGAATATTTCAAACAGTTGGAATCACTCCACTTCCATCCGTCTTGCAACATTAATCCCAATGGAGCAGTCATTAGTTGCTGCAATAAAGTTGAGAATTGATGACTTTCTTCACCTAAGCATGGATGATGCCAGGACCAAGACTACCGCCATGTTCTCCAAGTAAGGTCACACAACCCCTTCTCCGCAATAGTCATGTTTTGATAAGTTACATTTGCGTGGAGTTCCAAATAAGCCTCTGCAAGTGTGTTGTTGTCTAGCCATCGATCATTCCATAATCGTATATTCAATCCATTGCCAATCTGCATCTGTAGTTGACGCCTAAACGAGGGGGGCATTGAGAACATATTTCTTGATGTCCCTCTACCAAATGGAATCTTTAAGATCAGGAGAGATGTTGTAGATGTCAGTTCTGCCATAGAGAGCAGACAGTACCTATTTCCATAGGCTATTTTGCTCCTCCAACAATCTGAAGCCCCATCTGCCCAATAGAGCAATGTTGAATGATGCATGGATTTTATTCCCAGCCCGCCCCTTTGTTTAGGATAGCATAAAATTTGCCACTTTATCGTCGCCACTTTTCTCTTTCCCGTAGAAGAGCTACCCCATAGAAATCTTCATATAATTCCATCAATTGTCCATAGAACAGAAGCAGGGGCTTTGTACATCGATAGATAGTATAGAGACATAGAGGTGATTACAGATTTTACCAGAGTAATGCGGCCTCCAAACGAGATATGTTTCTTGCCCCACCCCTGCAGCCGTTTAGAAAGTGTTTCTATCACTGTGCTTCATGATCTTTCCAGCCTTGGGTTGGCTCCCGCCTTGATTCCCAGATAAACAAATGGGATGGTTCCTGACTTACAATGTAGAATAGCTTTATGTTCCTCATGTCTAGAGTCTGGAATGTTGATAGAATAGATGTTACTTTTCTGAAAGTTCACCTTCAAGCCGGAGATTAGCTCAAAAATATGTAGAACCCTTTTAATAGTCAAGATGTCTTCTGTAGAACCTCCTCCAATGATAATTGTGTCGCCAGCAAACTACTGATGAGTGATTTTCAGACCACTAGCCCCAACTCTATATCCCTCCAATAGGCTTAGGGATGAAGTTCTTAACAATAACCCATGGAGGCCTTCAGCAGCCACAACATATAGTAATGGGGAAAGGGAGTCGTCTTGACAAAGCCACAACAAGGACTGCCGTTTGTAGTAATAGACAGATGAGCAGTTTTTAGGCATTCTTGCATCCAGTGACACCATTTAGGACTGAAGCCCTTTGATGACAATATGTCCCACAGAAAATCCCATCTCCAGCTATCAAAGGCCCTTTGAAAGTCGACTTTCAGCACTGATCACTCTTTCTTGTGCTTCTTAGCATCGTTTAGGATTTCGTTAGTGATGTCCATAATGTATCTGTTAGAGATAAAAACTTGTTTGAGAATGAGAGATTATCCTGGGTAGAACAAAGCTCAATCTTAGCGCCAAGACTTTAGATAACAACTTGTAGATGAAGCTGATCATAGAGATGGGTTGAAAATCCAGAATAGAGCTTGGTATAGCACCTTTTGGGGCAAGAGCTACTAGAGTTGCATTCATTTCCTTTGGTACTGTCCCTGTAAACCAGAATTCATTAAAGAAGTCAATAATATCCGCTTTTGTGATAGTCCAAAAATGCTTCAAGAATTTGAAGTTAAACCCATCTGATCCTGCGCTTTTGTTGCTTCCACATCTCTGCAAAGCTTCATGTATTTAAGCTTCAGAAAATTCCACAGTTAGTAGCTCATTCTCCACATCAGAGACTAACTGATTTAAGGACCACTGCACCTTCGGGTAAGGGGAAGAATCACCTTTAAAGTGGGCTGAGAAACGGTCATGGATGTGTTTTTTGACAGTCTTTACATCATAAAACCAAGGACCCCATATTTTCATTCCCTTAATTGAGTTCCTGCTTTTGTTTTGCTTGATGCAAGCATGGAAGTATTTGGTGTTTTCATTCCCCTCCCTCAACCACTTATTTCGTGATCTTTTAAATAAGAGCGTGTCTAGCATAGAATTCAACTTCTTCAGCTCAGCTTCAGCCTTCTTTCTCAGTAAAATTTCATCAGCTGTTAGTGAACCTGTGGCCATTTTCTCATCCAGCAGGTTGTGGGAATTTTCAGATTCTCTTACTTTTATGTTGAGGTCTCCAAAAACTGTTCTTCCACACCTTCAATTTCCCTTTCAATTGCTTCAGCTTTTGAAATAAAACATATCCTTTTGTACCTACAACTTCTCTCTGGCTCCATGCTTGTATGACAAACTGTTCATAATCCTGATGTTGGAACCAAGAGTCCAGAACCTTGAAAGGTTTTGGACCCCAATTCTGTATTCCATTGATAATAATCAACGAGCAGTGATCTGAGGACTTCCTTTCAAAAACCAATTGGAGAGAATGGGGCCATAGATTTAATGATTTAGCTAGTGATCAGAAACAAGAATTCGATCAATTATGCTAGTACATAAACCTCCCGGGTGGAAATAGGTGAATTTTTTTAGCTTGTAGAGGCATGTCTAGCAACTCAGTGTCCTCCAAAAATCTGTTTAACTCGTCCATTTCACCGGCAGAAATTGAGAATATCCTATTCTTTCCACAAGGTCTCGAATAGCATTGAAATCTTCGCACATTACCCATGTAGCTTCTCTGTCCAGTCTTATTCTCTGCAATATTTTGTGCCACAATCTCCTTTTACCATCAGCAACACAGGGTGAGTAGATACATAAGATCTTTAGAGGCACAGGGTCACCTCTAGTTAGAAACTCACCACTGATCTTCAGAATGTTTTTACATTTCCAGCTATCACTTAAAGTAAATTTATTAGTTCACCAAGAGAAAAGCAAACTACATGAGAGTCCAGACGGTTGGAACTCAAAATCAAAGTCTGTGTGCCCCCATAGCCTCTCACAAGTTTTCATCTCCACTTGTCTTTGCTTCGTTTCCTCAATATATATAAATTCAATGTCAAATTTTTGTATCACTTCACTGATTTCACACTTTTTTGTTCCCCCTCCAAGAACTCTAATATTATAGCTTAATATCCGCATAAAAACCAACGAGAAACACCAATAGTAGATCCCCGCTTTAACAGAGGTTAGTTTGAGAATCTCTTGTCTCCATGCTTAAAAGGTTCTCGATATGGGCATCATTGAGATCAATCCCAATGGTCTTAGCTAGTTCCCTAGTTTGAATAGCCTCAGCCATCGAGTCTGTAGGAGTTGCAGGAACAAATTCCTCATTGGCAGTCTCTTCTGGACCAGTACCTCCAGCTGATTCAATATCCTCCTGTAAAACAACCAGAGGGTTAGAGTTTCAGCAGTAGCATGTTTTGCTCTATCCATTCGTCGAATGTCCACCCATTTTTTTTCTAGAGTCACGGGCTGCTATCAGATTGAGTATTTTCTGTAAGGAGCCCGAGTTAGGGCTCTGGACGTATTGGGCCGTTGGTTTTAATATAATGGGTCTGAAACTTGTTGCTGCAACCTTTTCTCCAGCTCCCAAAGATACAGCTGGCGGGGGAGAATTTGAAATAATTCGAGGAGGAGAATTTGAAATAATTCGAGAGGAAGAATTTAAATTAGTCTAGAGCCACTCAAATCAGCATTAACTCTCACTGTTTTTTCGTTATCCACCAAATCACATGACGTTCTAGGCTCAGCATTTATGACTGAACATTCCAGCTCCAGAATCTAGGTCAATGTGGGCAAATTTTTACTTAAGCCACAGGAACTCGCGTATTTTTTGAATTTGCCACAGCCCGGGCTTGGCAACACCGGGCGTAGAGCCCGGGCTTCCGAAGAACGGGATTT
>JAOYMZ010006989.1:0-22444 GCA_025802335.1 Pinguicula primuliflora | reverse complement strand
TCCTCCATCAGACTACCAACCTCTGTAGCCTCAGAATCAATTTCAGAGGCCTAAAACATAGACCAACAATAGTAAATAACGCAACTATAAGTGTGTTTAAAACTAGGAATGTAGGTTCACCTGAGATTCGTCCTTATCCACTGGTGGTGCAGGGAGGCTGTTTACCTCCGGTTCGTCGTCCGTGACGGATGAAGAAAAATTTAGGTGCGAGACAGACATCTTGATTATGTGTTTTGTGAAGTTCTACAGCAAAGGGCACTTATGAAGACGAAGACACACATGTAAATGATTAATGGAATTTGAAAAACACATAAGGTCGCATTGTCGACTGACGCCCTTAGCAAGAGGCGCATAATTGAAGACAAAAAGATACATATAGGCGTAGGCGGAAAGATACTTTGGAGGGCAAGAGAGCCATTTCATTTGGAAGATGTGAAGAACGTATGGTCGCACGATACAGCGCACCATTCCGAAACTATATATGTAAAGCACGTATGATCGGGTGATACACACGTGAGCAAATCAGTTTAGGATTGACTTAATAATTATTGCTCTTTTGGGTTTATACGTAATGTTAGAGCCTCAACTGTGGTGAGAGGAACGAATCCACTATCCGAGATGTGTGTATGTGCACTTTTAATCGAGGCTTACTTATGAATTAAGATGAGAAGAAGAAGAAGAATCGACGAGTTAGAACACGCATAGTCATTAATTTAATCAATTTAAGGTTGTAATTTGCATTGAGGGCGTGGTATCCAGCTGTTTTCCATTTATTTAATGGATACGCGTAGTCAATGATTTAATGCAGTCTCCTCGAATGTTGCGTTTATTAAAGGATAGTTGGAGCACAAATGGTTCGATGGGTTAACCACGTCGGGCCTCTGTCGGATCAACTGAAATGTGTTACCCCGACTAGGTTATTCAGGATTTTTAACTATGACAAAAACAAGTTTTTGAAAAAATCAACACGACTTGTCGAGTTAGCAACAAATGCCTCAGTAGACAGATTCATGATCATTATCAATCAATCCTTTTATCCAGTATACAAAATCGACACGACAACTAGGAATTAATCAAACTGCAAGATGCTCCCATGGTTTTCATCACTAATTCTGAAATAGCATTCACCAGTACTAAACTTTCTCTTCACCTTCGATATCGATTTTGGTAAAGCATCTTCCAACACCCCATTTGGAAGACTGGAAGATAGAGTGTGTGAAGATGCTTCCACCACTGATTCTAAATTTCTCGAGGGCAGAGATTCATGCTTATGTCCCTTTCCTTCCAATGTCGGACCACAAAATTGGTCAAATTTCTCGACGACGAAGTTTGATCACAATAAGAAGCATCCCAAAGAAGTAGATAGAACTTGTAAAAAGTAAAAATTGAAAGGCCAACCTTTACTATCTCATGATAGGGATTGCTAGAAGAGTTGCAGCAAGCAAAATTAGTGGCGTACATGGTCAATTAGGGGTAGTTCACTTTATCCTGGAAGACACACCAGCACTATTTCACTGTATACCTGTTTGTGTGGGGTGGGGGTGAGGGTAATTAGTAGAAGGCTGCTGGTTTGTCTTCCGGGTTAAAGATAACTGCACATAATAATGTAGTGTGCCTTATTCTGGTGGGGATGATATCAGAGAAGGAGGCGGCGTTGGCAACCATGTGTTACGAATGAGAGTATGTTTTCTTGTTGTTGTTGTATCTATTTATAGAACAAGATCTTGAATGATTATAATTGTTTCAGCTGTTCTACATCACAATAGAATATGAAAAGACTCGCTATGTTAATGGAAAGATGCAAAATGCGAAGATTATGAAAAAACTACACGTGCAGTATTTTTTTTGGATAAGTTTTAAAATAAATAAGTAACTTGGGTTTAGGATTTAGGGTTTAGGGTAAGGGCCCGGCTGAGATATCCGGGTTTGCGCTTAGCCGTCAGCCGTGAATACAATAACACGGATACTGTACTTAATACAGATTAGTTGGAGCACGGATGCCTCATCCAGGTTAAACACGAATGCATAGTGGTTTTATCGACTGACGAGTTATTTCCGGCTTTGCTATTCGGGTATTTAATTATAGCTAAAATATATAAAATAAACTCTAATTATTCTATTCGACACGCTAAGTGAGTATGAATGGACAAATATGCGTGTGAATACATTAGTTTTTATCAGGTGCTAAGACACTTGTGGGATTGGAGACAATATTTCCAAGTAGATTGGAAACAAAGAGACTTCATTCCATACCTCGTAAGATCAACTTGACTTAGATGTGAATCAATCATATATTGCTCGTCTCACGATTTATATAGGCGTTAAACGAAATTTAAACTGTGTAAAAGTGTTGAATTATATACCACAATTATGAGTTCATGCGTAATTAATGGATTGTGATTGTTTAGTATTATTTTTTAGGGTCTGACAACATTATCCAAGTTTACCACGTATAATTGCACTCTTAACATGATAGTTGGAGCATGAATGACTCTTTCGGGATAACCACGATGAGTAGCAGTCTTGTCGATTGCTTTGTTTGTTTAATAGTTTAGGGCCCAACTGAGGTAACTGGGATTACCATGTATAGTTGAGCTCGTACTGTCAGGCGTGGATAGAACCTGGATTACAGGATAGTTGGAGCACGAATGACTCTTCCGGGATAACCACGATAGGTCGCAGTCCTGACGATTGTTTGGTTGTTTAATAGTTTAGGGCCTGACTGCATTATCTGGGTTTACCACGTATGTTGCACTCTTAACATGATAGTCTGAGCACGAATGTCTCTTCCGGGATAACCATGATGGGTCGCAGTCTTGTTGATTTCTTTATTTGTTTAATAGTTTAGGGCCCAATTGAAGTAACCGGGATTACCACGTATAGTCGAGCTCGTACCGTCAGACATGTATAGAACCATGAATTACAAAATTGTTGGAGCACAATTGACTCTTTCGGGATAATCACGATTGGTCGCGGTCTTGTCTGTTGCTTTATTTGTTTAATAGTTTAGGGTCTGACTGTATTATCCGGGTTTACCACGTATGTTGTGCTTATTATAGGATAGTTGGAGCACGAATGACTATTCTCAGATAACTACGACGGGTCACGGTCTTGTCAATTGTTTTGTTTATTTAAGAGTTTATGATCCAACTGCGTTATCCGGGTTTACCACGTGTGGTCGCATGCCTACCATCAGACGTGAATCGAACAACCACGGATGTTGTGCTTATTACATGATAGCTATGCACAAAAGCTTCTTCCGAGATAAATACGATGGGTCGGGGTCGTGTCGATCGCTTTGTTTGGAGCACGAATGTTGTTTCTGAGAAGTCGAGATTGTATCGACTGCTATGCATATTCCACCTTGTCGATTCGTATATAAAAGCAAAACATGAAATGACGTGATGTATGTATTAATAATACCGAGCTCATCCTCTCAATTCTTCATCTGTTGCTGAGCTTGCAAAAATAAAAATGTCGAATCGACAATGACACGATGTCTCCCTCACTCCCGCACACGTCGACGTTGCATCCTCCCCTACTCCTGCGCATGCCGATGTTACAGCCACCCCTACTGCCGCGCAAGTAGACGTTGCATCCGCCATTACTCCCGTGCACGTGAAAACCGACGTTCCCACTCCTCCTCCATTTGTCATTGCCTTGGATGAAGACGATGAAAAGGAGGAGGAGGAGGATGAAGACGATGAGGAGGAGGAGGAGGAGGAGGATCAGGATAACGACGAAGATGATGATTATGATGGCGACGACGATAAAGATTATGATGAAGACAACGATGACGAAGTTGACGATGAGGACGCTGAGGAAGAGGAGGATGACAGAAATGAGAACTCCAATGAAGGCGATGAAGACATTGATGGGCTACCCACAGAATACTCTGACTCGTCCAGCAATTCATGGAGAGTGTGGTCCCCGCATTCGCGGATTTCAAGGATGTGTCTGACACCATCACCACCGCCTACACCGGATTCATGGATGAGTTCGGCTAGTGATGGTAGTCAATTTTGGTAACAAACATCTTTAAAGATGGGAAGATTTTGTAAATTATGGATAGTTGTATAATTATGGATGGTCTTTTACTTCCAAAAAATTTGGAATCTTATAAAATAGAGTCATCATCATCTGCAAACAATAGAAAACAGAGCATCGTATGTAAATGTGGGGATATCATAGAGTCGGGTATCACGACAAAATTGGTCGTGCTAAGACCGAATGAATGAACGACGACTAGTCGTGTGAGACATGAAACAATCAGTTCACTTTCACGCTCTCATTCTTATAATGTAATGAAGAGATCCTACAGTAAATACCATACGGAAATGTAAATCTCACAAGAAAATGCATGACCCATCTCTCGATTGTAACGATAGTGCCATAAATGAGCTAGAACTTGGAGTCAAATGCGCCTTCAACAAATAAACCAGTTTAAAATGCACCCTTTTCACGCTGGGCCCATCAATGATCTCTGTATCTTACTCTCGAAATACGTTTTTAGACCAGTCATTGAGCCGGGAAGGGTGAAGAAATGAAAAAATGAAATCGAAAAAATGCAGGTTTTCGGTTTTTCAGTCACCCTATTTCCGTACGGTCATAGATGGATTTGGCGGGAATGAGTGTGGTTAAGTTAGCAGGGTATTTAGTAGTAACCGTTTAGTCGTAAACTAAAATATATTCGATTTTTGATGTATTTTTTAAGATGGAGGTTACATTTGCAATTCTTTTTTTAAGGTTACTTTTCAAAAACAGATTTCTCATAAGGTTACTTTTGCGAATGATCCCACAAAAGAGGCCTTTCCACTAGGGTTTGAAGCCAAATTATCATTCTAGGTTTAATGAAGATGCAATGACCGTGCAGCCCATTGCATCACTTGTATCTCTCAAACGGTTTGGTGGATTCTCCTGTAATTTCACAGGGAGCTTGCCCTTGAAGATTTCTACAACTCTCATTCAGACACCAGACACATTGAAGGCAGTCTGGTTGGATAAAAAGGCGATTCAATCTCAACTGGTCACAGCAGTGCTTGGGTGGAGGAATCTGTCCATCTCTTGGTTCCAAAAGCACCATGGCTTGTTGTATTTGCTTCTTTTCGGTTGTAGTAGCTCATGCTCAAAGCATGAGCTAGATTTTCTTGACTCAAGGCTCGGTTTAGCCTAACTTATGTTGCTTTGAATTGATTTATTGCATTTAATGTCATTACCCTGTTCATATGATGGTTGTGTTTTGCTTTTATGAATGTTTGTGACACTTTGACTGATTGTCATGATTAGTTTTCGTAATCTGAGCATGCTAGGATCTAGTTTGTGAGGATAGAATACCAAACACCTCCACACCACCGTCCTTTGGGGTGACCCCTAACTTGTGTTATCATACTCCAATCGAACAGTTCATATTTTAATCTTATCTTCATTTGTGTGATTGAGGTGAGGCCGGAGGGCTAAAATTCCCTTCACACTCGGTAGATTGATTAGTAAACTCCGTAAGGAACCTAATCATATATGAGTTCGGTGGTAGTTTGAGCAAGAGTATTAGATGTTAAATGTTTAGGTTCAGTTAATTGCAAAATGGTTAGGCAACACACCTAAAGTCTTGAGTCATCTCTCCATATTGTCATTTTCCCTCGTTCTTGTTCTGAATTTGGACTAATTGTCTCATAGCGATTGCTGTACATTCCCTTATCTTTTTCATGAAGTTGGTTTCATTCCATTCTGTTTAGTATATTAGAAAATACACCCACTCAATTGTCCGGTCACCTTGAACTAGTTGTAGATTTAAAGCATGTTGGATATTGCTCTCCGTTGATCATGACCCTTGCTCATTTGCATTGTACTATAACTTGACCGTGTACACTTTGCACACATCAATGGTCCAGAATATGACCGTAGATATGCTCTTGTCATTTGATGGAGTGAGTACGAGAGGAGATAGTTAGCAAATTCTTGACTTGTCTTGAGGTTTATTTTATTTTTTTAGTATGGAGAATGTTAAGGCGTGTTGTGCTTTAGAATTTTCCAAAACATATTTCATTGAGCAAGTTTTTGTTTCAAACAATATATGGAATCTTGAACCTCCCCTACGTTGGAGAGGAGTGTCACTATATATATTTTGTGCAAGGGTTGTACCCTCAAGCATGCTTAAGTCTCTCTTCATATTTCTTGTTTCATCTTGCACTCTCTTGTTTTTTTTTGTTTTTCCCTTATGTTCTTCATTTTCATATCTTTTTGAATGCTTACGTTCGGTTTTGAGTCGGTTATTTTGACTATGGCATTAATAAATGATCTTGGAGCTTACTAGAGGACAAATAAGGTTTAAGTGTGGGGAATTAAGCAAGTCTACTTTGTACCCCTTAATCAATGGCTTTTTGGCTTACTTTCGGTTACTATTCACCCTTACTTATCATGTTTTGATGTCTTTTGAGTCTCACATCCATTGGAGTCTTATTTGACTGATTTATGAAGATCTGAGTGCAAGTTCAAAAGGATTTATGAAGATCTAAGTTCAAGTTCAAAAGCAATTAAAGTTTAAAGGCTTTTTGGAAGACGGAGGAAGATGCCATTTTATCCCATATCATGAATCTTCGGGATGTTCACTTTCAAATACATTCAAGGTGTTGTTTTGAGCTCATATCTACTTCAGAGGCCTTGTATTACCTAGTGGAGCACACACCAACTCATTTATGGCCAAGGAAAAAATAAGAAAGTCATGGATGACTTAAAGATTATGACTAAAGTAGTTGAAAAAACAGAGTCATCAATCATTTTTAAGGGCATGATCTGGGATCATGGATGAAGTTATGGGAGATCCAGGCAGATAAACTTCTTATACAATACCCTAGGAAGCCATGGAACTAATCTGTATACTTTGGAGATCCCTGATGAGGAAGATATCAATCAAAGAAGATGATACCCAACTTCTGTGATAAGGAAGATTTCCAGCATTGAAAGTAATTTGTGTGGATCCTACCTCTCTGAATTTTGATCTTTTCCAAATAGTGTATTCGGAAATATTCTATATCTAGGAATCCTCTAAAATATTGCAGAAGGAAATTTTCCAATAAGACCGCTCACAAGCCTTCAAACAATAAGGAAAGTACATTGACAGACGTAGAAAGTCTACATCAAGCTTTGGTCATTTGTGAAAGAAGTTATATGATGAATCCTTGTAGAGGGTGACTTTATGACCTTCCAGGAACTCATTTGGACTCAATTATAGATCTATTCAACTTGTATATGTAAAGAAGTCACTATTCAAGTCCAAGATCCACGGAAAATACATGAAGAGATGTGAACAAACCAAAAGATAAACATAAAGACTCCTTAACCTATTATTACATGTATTTTCGTTTTTCTCATAAGAGGGGGGTTGTTCCCTAAATTAGGCACTATTTTAGTTCTAGTCTTCTTTTACATATCTTTAACCTAGGAAAAAGGATATACCATCCTCGCTCTCCTCCTCTGTATGTTTATAGTTTGGTTTTGCAATAATGAACAAAATGTTCCTTTGATTTCTCTTCGTCTATGAAGATGATTTCAGAACTCTGCCTTGTTTCTCTTGTCATTATTGACTAAGACTTTAATTCCTTGGCTTATTTACATAGTTATTGAGTAGATCTATGAGATTTGATGAGGTGTAGGTACTATTTTGTAGCTTTAGTAGTGAAATTCTGGGAAAGTAGCAACATGCTTAGGATGTATGTTTTCTTGTTCTAGATTGAATGTCTAGGGTTAGAAGGTCATTCTAATGCTATTTTCTATGACTTAGGAGTTTGCAACAAGATTGAAATCTTAAAGACTACATTAAGACCATGATTAGACAGTAATTGTTAGGAGAAAACGCAAGAACACAAAAGGAACACAATCTACACTAGATAAAACTAGTTGGTCGTAGGTTCCTAGTATTATTTTAATATTTTTCTGCAATTCATTGCAAAGAATGAGAAGGTGAGACTTAATACGGTCAGTCTCATGCTTGGGAAAAATGTATATGCAGCAACAAGCAATAACATCAAATGCTAAACAACTTAGAAAATAAACCTAGGACCTGAATGTGAATATCATATATCACTTAAACTGTTGTGATCAATCAAGGTATTTTCTCATCTCAAATCTTTTCAAAATCCTTCAAATTTGTATTTTCTTTGGTTTAGAGTCAATAGTAGTTATTATAGAGTCGTTTGTCTCACAACCACCCCCAGTTTCACTGTTTTTGCAGCAATCAACAAGGAGAGCAAGGAGACGAAGATCCATCCCTTTATTTGTGGGAACGTCCCTTAAAAGCCACTGTGCTACCCTCATATCTTAGCAGTATAAGTGTTGGAGGACTGTATCCAATGACACTCTCAAGAACACTACCATCAAGGATTTAGCCAGATGATAAAGAATGAATGAGGAGGAATGACAAGAAATTAAAGTGGATGACTGCTAAGGATATGTTTTAAACCATAAGCTAAGTAGGCTTAGAGATATATTAACAAAATGTTACAAGACATTGATAGAAAGTCTGAGGTAGTAAGGTATGAACTTGCATCCTCTAACAATGGAAGAAATATGTGCTAAGCAGAGGTGTTGGATCTCTCTTCAAAAGTTAGTGTAGAAAAGGAGAAGCTACTGTATTTGAAATCTCGTTCCAAATGGATTAAGGATGGGGAACAAAATACTAGCTTCTTTCTTGAAAGGATATAAAAGAACCATGTAAGGAACCACATCGTATGTTTGAACATAAATGGAAATTGGAGTGAAGATGTGCACAGGGCGAAAAGAGAAATAACTAACAATTTCAAAGCTATATACTCCGAGGAGGAATGGTAAAGTCCCCTGATGACTATACAATCGAGAAAAATATTATCTGCAGAAGAGAATTGGGCCACAACTAGCCCTTTTGTCGAAACATAAATTAAGGTGACTGACTGGACTTGCTAACCTTCAATGAGCTCGGGGCTAGATGGCTACAACTTTTATTTCATTCAGAGCAACTGAGATTCAATTAAACTTGACTTTATAAACTTCATTCAAGAATTCCACTAGGATATCAAGATAAATACAGGTCTAGCTTCTGTTGTGATCACATTAACTCCAAAGGTTCATAGCCCTACTAGACTAGATAATTACAAATCAATCTCTTTAGTTAGCATTGGATACAAGATACTAGCAAAGTTGCTAGCTAAGAGGATGTGTCTCATGATGCCTAAGATCATTACAGTTAACCAATCTAGTTTCTTGAAAGGTCGGCAGATTTTAGACAGTATACATATCGCTAATGAGGTTTTGCATAGCTACAAGAGAACAAAACAACAAGGTTGTTATTCAAGGAAGATTTTGCAAAAGCTTTCGATTAGGTGAGTTGAGATTTCAAGTACTGCATGCTCCAAAGGATCAGGTTTTGTGACAAATGGGTAGGTTGGATGAGGTCGTGTACTTCCTTTTCCAGATATCAGTTACAATAAATGTCAGTAAGGCTTAGCAATTCAAGATAAAATGGGGTTTGGGCATGGTGACCATTTTCCCCCATTATTGTTCTTAGCAGTTGTTGAGGGGTTGAGTCTATTGCTGAATCAAGCAAGTGAACTGTGATTTCTAGAAGGTACAGAAGTTGCAGATTTATGGATATCCCATCTCCAGCTTGCTGACGATATCCTTCTGTTGGCTGAAGGATCTCACGATAACCTAACTACTATTAGAATTCTAAGAATTTTTGAACTGCTATCGAGCTTATCTATAAACTTCACAAAAGTCAAATATTTGGTCTGAAAATGAGCAATGATCAGATAGATGAGATGACAAGATTTATAAATTATAAAAAAAGGCAAGCTCCCCTTTATTTATATAGGTCTATCGATGAGAGATAATACTGGCAGTATCAAAATGTGGGAAGGTATACTGAAACGATTGAAGGATGAACTTCAAAAGTGGGACGACGGATTAAAATTTCGTTATCTTACCTCACTATTTATTACTTGTCATTGTTCAATGCACATAGATTATGAAGAGAATGGCTCACATCTTGAGCAAGTTCTTGTGGCAGAAACATATTAATCAGAACGGGCTTATTCACTTTATTAAATGGAAAACATTTGTCTAGAAAAAGCAAGTAGGTGGATTAAGTGTTTAAAACATGAGCTATATGAACTTTATGCTCTTGCCTAAGTGGCTATGGAGATTGGAGATAGAACCTAACAAGCTTTGGGGACAGATTATACAAAAAAAAATACCTGCACCCAACTCAAGACATCATGGTAGAATTGTACCTGATAAAAATCACAGACAACATGTATAAAGTACGGACAAACATTTTGGATGAGGTAGCACAGTTAAGACCGTTAATTGAGAATTTGAAAAGGAGAATAGGAGAAGGAAACACCTCTCTATTCATGGGGAGGGAAGTTTTGTTGTAAGATTTGATGACCAACTCAATTGTTAGGGAACTCTACCAGGTAAATGAGGAAAGGGTAGAATGGAGTCTATCATTCAGACGTCCCTAGACTGGACAAGCAACAAGACGTTACAAAATAAGCTTGTTAAGACTTAATATATGGAAAGGATTGACTATAATCCTTTGCATAATACGTGATCCCTATAATTTAGGGATCACATTGAGCACTTCCTGATTTATAGGAGATTGAGGACATGACAATTTTCTTTATGTCTATAAGTACAAAACATGTAACACAGTTTTTTCATATACAAGAGAAACAATTTTCTCCATCTCTTTGTTTTCTTCCGCTTATCATGGAATTAGAGTAGGAATCCTTCATGTTTTCATCATCTACCCTCTAAATTCCTGCAATACCGTGGCCATGGGAGATAAGGCCCTGGCCGAGAGCTCCACAATGGAGCAGCTGTTTGCAAAATTTCTTGAACAACACAATTTGTCATCATCCTCTACACTAGAGTCAGACAATCACCAAACGAATTCCTTGATGGACATAAAGCTCGACATGAATAACTATGTTCCCTGGTCCCGATTGATACAATGGGTCATTGAAGGGAGAGGATGGCTTGGCTACATCACCGGCGACTTGGAAGCAGAAAAGACTCACAAGTCTTTGAATGGATCACTAAATCAATGGACATGCAACTTGTGCATAAGTATGTCATTACTCTACGGCGTACGAATTATGAAAAGTTTTGAAGGAGACCTTCAAGGTAAGAGAGGATAGTCTCCAAATATTCGATTTGATTACCAAGATTGATAGGTTGAGCCAAGGGCAGACCAAAATTGAAGGTTACTATGGAGAGTGCAGTGCATTGTGGTTGGAAATTTATCGTAGATGCCCGAATTTTATGCAGACGGTTGCTGATATAATAAAGTATAATCGAATTCGTGATGAATATCGACTTTTCTCATTCCTTTCAGGCCTCAACAACGTGTATGAACCCATTATCTGAGATTTGCTGAAGGAGGATCCATTACCCTCAGTTGAAGTCGCGTATGCGACGATCTGGTGAGAGGCCACTTAGAAGCAAATACTACACTCCACGGCAGTGCTCAACACTCTGAACCCATCATCGATTGTCGGGACTGGATTGGTAAATAAACACGACACTGGTGGAAATCCTCGATCCAGAACTGAAATTACGTGACCTCAAACACAAAATCATGGAAATTATGGGACAAAACAACGGTCAAAGACGGTCGTTTCATGACCAAAACATCATTCCTCTGCCCTAACGTATGGTGTGAATACTTCGGGATTCTAGGGCATATTAAGATGGAGTGCTACAAGCTGAAAGCGTCTCAAAATGCACAGCAGAAGGGGCACAGTGATGGCCGCACAGCAGTTGTCGACGGAAATCACCCAAACACAAGTTGTGACAACAACTTTTCCATCGTGAATGTCAGAATCACTACAGATCCGATCATAGAGAACACGACCCAAAATCAGGAGGTAAATGACTCGGGTGGAGTTGGACCAGGTAAAATGCCTATATCATCTCAGAAATTACAAAGTTATCCTTTGTTGAAATTACAAAATTGCCCCCATTTATCTCAGCCAAAATATTTCAAGTTTGGGTCGTTTGATATAAATGATGAGGCCAAAATTTAGCCACTTGACTCATAGGAAAAGATATAGCATGCTATTTTTCAACCCTCTTCATATATTGGATCTGAGTTTTCTACTGCAGGGTCGGAAAATATTGGGTCTAAGGCAGAAATTGGAGTTTCTAATATTGTGAAGGAAAGTGATCATGAAAAAAACATGGTAAATGGATATTCGATTGTGGTGCTACAGACACCATAATTTATGACCCATCTGATATTTATTGTTTGGAGGATTCTAGAAAGAAAGCGGTCCAAACTGCAAATGGTGAATTTGCTTCTGTCAAAGGAGTTGGTGTTATTACTACTTCTTCTATCATCAGATTATCAAATTGCTTATATATGTCTTCACTATCCTTCAAGTTATTACCTATTAGCCATGTATCAAATGAGCTTAACTGTGTGGTTATGATGTATCCTACTTTTTGTGTTTTATAGGATATCCATTCGATGGGGATAATTGAGCATGACATTGAGAAGAATGACCTGTATTATGTTGACAAAGTGGATTCAATGCCGGACAGGTCACTCTTGACTCATGGGTCTACCCACTCTAAAAGTTGGTAGTGGCACCGACGTCTTGGTCATCCATCCCACAAGTACCTTCGCCGGTCATTTCCTCATATTTCCATTACTCCCTTGAATTGTGAAACATGTACTTTATCTAAAAGTCATAGATATTCATGTCATATTTCAAATACTCGTGTTCCACACATTTTTTCCATAGTACATTCTGATATCTGGGGCACTGCACCTTCGGTTGGGGGACAGGGATTTCGCTATTTTATTATATTTATTGATGATTGTTCCAGAATGACTTGGGTTTATTTTCTTCGGCATAAATCTGAGGTTTTCGAAAAAATTTCTCAATTTCATCGAATGATTCTTACTCAGTTCAAAAGCAAAATCCAAATTCGTAGATCTGATAATGGGGGGAATTTGTGAACCATCAAATGCAAAATTTTTGCTTGGAAAATAGGATGGTATACCAAACCACTTGTTCTTATTCTCCCCAACAAAATGGTGGACTGAGAGAAAAAATCGGTTTCACTTATAATCGAGTCCAAAGGTTACTAGAGATTGTACGGGCCCATATGGTTGAGTCCAAAGTTCCCAAAAAAAATTGACCTGAAGCTATATCTACTGCTACATATCTAGTCAATCGACTTCCCACCCAAATTCTGAATTTTCGAACCTATATCCAAACTTTATCTGATCACTCCCATGTTCCTCCACATTTTACTATTACTCCCCAAGTATTTGGATATTAGCTTTTTGTCCATGTTCTTAAGGTGAATAAGTCGAAATTTAACCCATGTTCGGAAAAATATGTGTTCGTAGGATATGAGAAGTCCCCAGATGGGCATCGTTGTTATAATCCTCTCACTCGTCGAATGTTTCTCACCATGGACTGTGATTTTGTCATGACTCAATATTTCTATCATACACCTACCCAGTTAAGGAGTCAGGGGGAGACTAGTGATACATATGATGTCCTTGATTGGTTGTGCCCTTCTTCCAGCGAGCTGCCACATTCTACGATTGTGCCACACGCACCATCGCTTCCATCATCTTCATCTGTACTCCCATTTATATCATCTCATGTGTCTCACGTACCAGTCCTACCTTAGCCGATTAATGAGTCAAATAGACCTCCCACTCTGGAACATGACGGTGATATAGCACGGTCAGACTTAGCAAGGCAACCCCAAATGTCTTCTTCGATGGATACTCCGGTTAGTACAATATGTCCTGAACCAGTTGATTCTATAGATATTATGCAGTCTGATCATGATACAGAATCTCACTACCCTATCACTCCTATTTGAGTTCTCCCAGATCGATCTACTCGGGGAATTCCCCAAAAGAGGTTCACTCCTGAGCATGACCCGAAGACTAAGAAGTACCTTATTACTGATGTCGTAAAGGGGAGAATGACTGCATCCGCCCAAGCATTTGCCACTGTAGTTTATAGTGAGGATATTCCTGAGAAAGAAGCATTACAAATTTCAGAATGGAGACAGCTATGGAATTATGTAATCATTGTGAGTGTGGTTTAGGCCGTTCACCATAGTTATAAAAATTAAGTACAAAGGTTCCCGGCCTGATTTCCTCCAGGGAAGTCTTGGTCCATATGTTTCGCCTTGCGGGTTAGTGTGTGTGCTAAGTAATATTGTTGCAGAGGGGAAAAAATGTTGGAGAAGAGGTTGTGTGTATCTATTTGTGTATATACATGTGCGTGTGGTATGGAAAGTGGAATTGTTGAGTAGCTTCATGGTGGTTTCAAGAAGTCATTGTTGAACGCGAAAAAAGCATGTGGAATTGTTGAACGCGATTTGAACCGCGGATCAGAAAAACGGTGATCTGTGTCCTTCGGTCTATTATTAGATTGCAAAATGCGGTTTGGCTTGGACAGGATTTAGTCCGATCTGATCCCAAATCGAATTTTCAGCTATAGTACAAAGCCAAGATTAGTAGAAAGTGATATACGCACACAAACCATGTTGAGTTTTGCACCCAGGTAGAATGTTTCCGTACGGTCAACTCCATAAAACTAAGTACGGCCTTAACTACTAATCCAACTTTGTACCCAACATAAGACTCTGAAATAAACCCTAAAATCATACAACCCATTTTGATATTAATCAGATTTGAAATTATTGGATTTACGCGTTGTACAATTTATATCATTTTGCATTGCTCTACTTTTCTATTGCTTGGTTTCAAGCCAAGACCGTGCAACAAGACAAAATCAAATAAAGGTAAACCAACCAAAGCCGTTTCGTTTCATGGCAAAGAGTCTCCTTGATCAATAAATGTTGAATTCAAGCCCCAATCAACACGTTGCCAATTACTTGTCAAATTAAAACACGTTGCCAATTTACGTTCTTGATCAATAAATTATGTGTTTGTATAATTTAGGGGTGCACAAAATACCCGCAGGTATCGGGTTATCTGGTATCCGACCCAGACTTGAATCCGTTACCCACGGGTACTAGATATCGGTTCCGGGTCCGGGTAGCATTTTTGCTATCCGAAATTATCCGGTCCGGGTATAGGGTATCGGGTAACCCGATACCCGGACCCGATATTGATTTTTTTTTTTTATTTATTTATTTTAGTTAAATGAAAAAATAGGGTTCTTCCATTTATGTATACAGCATTTCCGCCATACAGAATGCTGTATGCTGCATTCTGACGGAGTGTTGGTGGGTCCAAATGTTGAAAACGACAGTGTTGATATTGGCCAATGTTAAAAACGACAGTCATACAATATTATGTATAAAAAAAGAGTAGTGTTATGCGTACCCCATTTATAGACCCTTTTTATAAACACACCTAGGTGGCACATGATGTGGCTAATATGATGTCCAATTAAATTCTTCACCTATTAGCCACATCATGTGCCAACCAGATGTGTTTATAAAAAGAATTTACAAATGGGGTACCCATAACATTATTGATAAAAAAATGTTGTATATGTAGCATTCCTTTCGAATGCTGTGAATTGGGATTTCACACTTTCGAATGCAGAACGCGTTGTTCGTCTACTTCTTGGTTCCGGGAAAGAGCATAGCTTGCCATATGGAAACTCTTCTCATCAATCAACTCCCTGATCGCGGCTTCCACTTGATCAACTCCAGTTGATGGGAAACATCGTAACTTTGGCACTTCTGAGATTCTGCAAACAAAAATGCTGCTGAGATAGTAGTGTAGTGTTTATTGCTGCAATATTATGTTCTTTTTGCTATGCTTCTGCCCTTCAATTTTTTGCGGAAGGTTTGAGAGAAAATGGAATGAAATGCATAGCTTTAAAAAAAACAAATATATATTCCAGCAGAGAAAATTCTGCTGGAGTCCACTGATTTTCAAAAGCCAGTTGAACCAGTCAAGAAAGAATTGCCTCAGTTCTGCAAGTCCACTGCTTCCTACTCAACAGGGAAACCACTACTTCATTCAGAATCAGCTGGTTTATTAGCTTTGAAGAGGAAATTTTTGAGGTGTGAGCAATAGCTTTACAGCATTTGCTATGCCACAGACAGCCATGCATCTCATCATTGATGAGTTCGTAATCACTAGTCCAAGAACAGAGAAGCCCTAGTTCAAACAAAGACTCTGAACCTCATTTGGAAGGATCCCAATTCACAGCATCTGTTAAGTGAGCATAATACAATATACTTTAATCTCATTCTACACTTAGAGTTTGATCCATAAAGGTTTAAATCCATCCAGTTTTTCTACATCCATTTTAGGTTTAAAAAATAAAAAAAAAGTTAAAACAATGGGTAATTACCGGGTACCCGATACCTGCCGGAAACCCGATACCTGCCGGGACCAGGTATCGGATACCCGAGCCCAGGTACGGATAGCTTTTTTGCTACCCGAAAAAACCGGGTCCGAGTTCGGGTCCGAGTAGTGTGCTACTACCCGGATCCGATACCCGGTTGGGCACCCCTAGTATAATTTGTGTCATTGTACTAAGTGCATATCTCTAGATTAGTTAGCAGCTCAATGCCTACCGGTCTAGACGTAGCATAAGCGGCCTAAGCAGACACTTAAACAATATTTGAGTAAGGCCGAACAACGCCTAGCCAAATCTCGAACATAAAGTAAGCCCTAAGCTAGCACAACCAGGCAAAAGAGGCAACCAAAGACAGAAATTTCACAGGTAAGAAAATAAAATGAAAAAAGTATACTAAAATAAGAGCCATGTATCAGATGTGTTTGAAAGGATTGAACATTGCTACGTCAGTAGCAAACGTAACCGGCCGCTATCATCAATTCTCCTTCTGCTCGGATAACTGAATCATTAAACCTGCCTTATCTGGGACTGTATATTGAGTACCCATCTCCTTAGACACTCCGATGCTTTCGTCAGTGGTGCAGGCAAAATTCTTAGGAGCAAATGGGGTTCTGAGGGAAGCAGACTCAGCGCCCGTTGAAGGGAAATACAGTCTACATTCTGATCCATCACTAAGAATATCCAATCCCGAACCATAACAACTGAGCTGTGCATCTCTGTCATCTCTTTTCAAGCCTATCACTTGATCATCGGTGACGGTGGTGTTGGTTATAGGGCAATTCAAGCCTGAAGCATTGTCCCATTCAAAATAAGCTTCACTGCTGATGCCCTTGCTGCCTGTTTCTGTGTGATTGCACTCTTGGACAATGGTACTTGTATCTGCATTCACCATTTGTTCAAGCCCCTCATATTTGACATGAATTTTATCATTAGTAGTAGAATCGCAAATTATAGGACAATCCTTCTCAAGAATGTCGTCACTGACCAAAGAACTCTCTCCAGCATCATCAACATACTCTAAACCTGAAACATTGCTCGATTCAAAAGAAGAAGCTTTGCAGGGATCCTCAGCAATCATATTTTTATGTATTTTCTCTTTTATAACAACACTTGTATCAGCATCCACATTCTGCTTAACCCCACCTTCAGCCTGAAATTTCTCGATCATCTGAAAGCTTTCTCTACATGCATCCCTATTTCCAGGAGTCAAGCAAGGGAATATGGTAGAAACAGTATTTTTTTGAGGAGTAATTTTCTCAAGGATGTTTTGATTGATCAGAGAATTATCTCCAGTCAGATCAATATATTCGGAACCTGAACCATTGCTCCAGTCAAAGGAAGCTGCACTGATATCCTTACTGCCAGTAATTTCATATGCATCCATTGCAAGTTTAAACAAATCTTCAGTATGAACTTTCTCAGCCTTTTGGCAACCTTCTCCAGTTGCCTCATGGCTACGACTAGGAGACAAAGAGGGGGATGTTCTCTTTAGGGAATCAACTTTTCCACTTGAAGAAACAATCATTGTTGCGAATGAGATGTCATCACTTTCTGATTTCATACTTGAGGTGGAACTACTAGTGGCGATACCATTCTTCGGAAAGCCACTAGACTGAGGCAGCTGATGCCCATTGGGTGTGCGAGCAGATGACTTCACCTGCATAAAAGGTCGAATTATGACTCAGAACTGGTGCAATTAAAAACGGTAAACACAGATATCCAACAACAGAACCAGAATCACAAGAACATGCAGGAAAAGCAACATGAGTTAGTGCCAGCAATCTTACACAGGTAGTTTATTTCATGCATATTTCATGTAACGATCCATCAACTAAAATTATCATTGACAGAATAAGGATAACCACAGACTAACCCCATCAAAGAACCCAATCTTGGGGGATGGCATTCGTAATCCTGACGTTTTCATGGAAGTGTGAGTCACGCCAGTCTGCATGGGAGGTCTTTTAGAATTGTTACTTGTTGTTCCCTGCCCTTTAAGTCCATAACCAGTTCGACCGGCAAAACAGCTTCGCTTATCCAAGATTTTATCACCATCCATAAACCTATCAGCACCGTTGTTTGATATACCAGATGTATTGTTCACCAGCGAAGTTGACGATGATGATACTGCAGACCACTCACTAACTGAACTAGCAGGTGAGACAGAAGAGGTCTTAGTGGACATCAAGTAAGTTGACAGAGCCGGTGATGGTTGTTTATGCCTAAGTGTAGCTCCTGATGGAGTTTTAGGGAATGAGCCTGAGGAACGAGTCCTACAATTGTCACTCTTGCCAAGATTTATTTTTGAACTCACTGCTGCGGACTTAGAATGGCTACTAGAAGGCATATTAATCGAACTGACAGTTGAAGTAGAGGACCTCACAGAGTGGACACTGTTTGAAGCCAAAGAATTCAATTGTGAAAACTTTGATGACACAGCAGGCTTTGGAATTTGCCTTCTGGCACCACCAACGGCAGAGACTTTTGGTTTCTGAATTGCTTCACCAGAAGCCACTGCTGCAAAGATAACAGTTGCGTTAGGCTCTACTTCGAAGAAAAGAACAACAAATGAAGATGTACACAAAGTTAAATAGGCACCAAGTTTTGGGCTTCCACACTCAGACTTGATATGAGCAGCTACAGTGGGTTCTCGCTTTGCTGTTGTCAGTGCACGGGGTATGGAGCTGCTAATGCTCTTGGGTACCTTTGGAGGCACTGGATTTTTCTCAAAGCTCTTACCAACAGATTTATTCTAACGAAAGTATTGATATCAGTTTTCAGCTGTCATATATAAGAATTACAAGCATGCAACCAAAAATCCAGACATTTTGCGAGTTGCAAAATACTGTCTTATAGGCTAATTTACATAATTGAAGTGAAATTCAAAAGCAATTTTCAAAAACTACCAATATATGCTTCTGTCAATAATATCTCAACATCTTCTTTACTTGATAAAGGAAATAATGAACTATAGGATGAGCGAACAATGCAAACAATGGAAGGAGAAAGCAACATTATCTATGACACTTCAGAGCAAATTTTCACCATCTGATGATGACTGAAGGACATTTATAGGTTCTAGGTTCCCTATTTACCAGGACAGATATACAAGGGGATGATATAATAATGCTAATAACTTACCTGAGCCACCTGTGAATGACCCGAACCCTGTTTGATTTGCTTCCCGGGTCCAAGCTTCGCAACATTATCTTTTGGATGAGATCTTGGCATCCTAAAGGATTGGATGATGCTAGTTTTCTTTGCACTTGACTTTTGATTCTGCAAATTTGGGATGCCATAAAAAAAATAAACCAACCTACAATACTGATTATGCATGTTGACTTTAATTTTAGCATTGATACCTTATTTTGGGATGTGGAATTTTTCTCCTTCAGTGCTGTAGACCAGTAAAATATTACATCCATGAATATTTGGCAAATCATATCAGTTAACGTAAAAAGAGGTAAGCTATCAAGAAATTAGATGGCAGTGGCCTTAAGAACTTCACTCAGTGAAAAAAATAAAAAATGAACATTATAAGCAAATTGGCATTTAGGAATAGGAACTTCTCTGAGAAAACAAATGGACATCATTCTGATTTAATTGGAACAGAAGTAGCAATCTCCTTCGAGACAACTTGCAATATTTATTTTTACACCATGAAACGTTTATTGGTTCAAGCATCTATGTAAAAGATATTCACATTCTGTTGTTTTTTGGTTTTGTTTTGTTTTGGTATTTGACTAACTTTTGTGGAACTGCATCCTCACTGCTTGAGCCTGTTTGTTTTCCACTTGTTAGTTATTCTTATGCAGTCAGTAAACCGCATATGAATTTAAGATCCAAGTCCTTGCATAGGACTTCTAATTGCCCGAATGAAAATCATAGGACTTCCTTATTCCATATCAATAGCTAAAAAAGCGCAAGACTGCCTATCCAAACTTCAGATAGAGAACCCTAATTACCTGAATTGACTGCAAAATCTTTCTCCTTGGCTTCTGTCTTATTGCTTGGACTCGTTAGTTTAGACATTTTTCTACTGGACCTTTGGATGGAAGCTCTAATATCAACAAACAAATCATCCTCTATAGTTTCCAGTGTCAGAGCATCATCATCAAGTGTCGAGATAGACTCGGTTGACCCAGTAACTTCTTCTTGGATTCCAGATAGTAAATGCTTGTTAGGCTTATCTACACTGTTAATCAGACTTGAAATTTCTTCTGGGTCCAGGACTCCTAGATTTACAGAAATAAATCCGATTTCTTAATAGAAATTGTGTATATAACCAATAAAATTTCTAAGCAAGTAATATCTGAGTACCAGCACTTGTAAAGAAAGCACTGTCCCAGGCTATGCTTTTACGCAAATTATATCTTCCTTTTTGCGGGATTTGTTCAGGTTCAGAGGATCCGTGCAGTTCAGGAAGGTATTCAAGAGCATTCCCAACAATCACAGCTCCTGAAACATCTTAAAATTCAAATCTGATTAGATCTCCAGAAACAATGCAAGCAAGCAGCAATAAGTAAAATGGCAGCTCACGAACAATTTTTTTAGTGAAATTAAAACAAATTACCGAGGACAAGCCTAAACTATGTAAAAATTTAGCGTTGGCGATCTCACAGTCGAATCAACTGACCAATTCAGTTTCACATACAACAAGGTGTTTCCCTAGGGAATTGATATCAGAACGCATCGCATCTGCAAATATCTTAACAAATAAAAATATGAGGGCAGAACAATATCAAACTCAGAGCTCCGTCATCCTAAACCTAACAAAAAATGCACAGCCATCTCTTGTAACTCGAAGTATCATCAGATGCTTGCGGAATTGCCTTCCCAAAAACTGGTGTATAGAAACAAATACAGATAAATTTACCCGAGACGTGATTGTCTTCCACTAATCCATGAGCTTCCTGGCAATCAAGGCCGCTTTCTTGCACAACGCCTGTTTCCATTTTCCCCAACTTGTCGGAAATCGGCGTTCAATTATACACGGATAGCCTTTCTATTGATTTTCAACTGCGATACGAGAGAATCAACTGGATCTGCGAGGCAAAAAAGGATACAGAGCGGGTTTGGAGTAGGAGTTCATTTTTTTGAACTGTCCAGAGCGGTTCAATGTAAATACGAATTTCAATAAACAATAAAGCTGGTGCAATTATTATTTTTTTTACAGTTTCGTCTTCCTTAATAATTAACTAGTAATTTTCAACCAAAACTTTATATATCGAAAATTCTCATTTCGTTTGAATCTCATAGCTTTAATCACTTCTTTTAGGGTGTAAAATGCTCGCATGTACAATAAAGTGTACAACTCATATCTACTATTATTCGTTGTTAGAATTGGTTGCACAATTAGAAAGGTAATGCGTACGAGATCAGAAGCCCCATGTTCCGGTACGGTCCCGGCGACGAATTTCTAAAATCCTATTAAGGACTACTTAACCCAAGAAATGTGAACCCTCCGTTAAACGGTGATAACGTCGTCGGAACATTGCCAAAACTTGAACATATATAATTCTATGCATCTAGTGGTGGAACCAATTTTGACAACGGATAGCGGTAGGTATGAGTTGTACACTTTGTTGTACATGGGAGCATTGTACATAGTAGAAAAATTGTAACTTTAATATTAAAAATGGGTCATTTAAATTGAATCTTGTTCATTTCTAAACAGGATTTTCACAGCTCACGTCCATCGACTTCCATGTGATTTTTAAATGGAAAATACTACATGTCCTTACGGTATGACATACTTGTATGGACAATATGTTGCGATAAATGTAACAAACTATCAAAAAAATTAATTTGGTGACTTTTAGGGAAATATTTTGCTTTTGCCATAAAATGACGTTTAATTTTTGAAAATGTCATACACCGGTCACTGGTCACTGGTCTTTCAAAGATCGATATACAGAGCCACTGTTGGGAAGAATAATCAAAGATCGTATGAAGCGACAAGAAAATAACACACAAGATTTAACGTGGTTCGGCCAGAACGCCTACGTCCACGGAAGAAGAGGAGAATCAATCCACTATAAGCACAGTGATACAAGGAGACACAGAGAAAACCTCTCGCAGAGCCACAA
>JAOYMZ010006978.1:0-22446 GCA_025802335.1 Pinguicula primuliflora | reverse complement strand
GTGGGAAGACGGTGGATGTCGGCCTCCCCCGAACTGAGCCGCTGAGATCGAGATTCCGGCCAAATTTGGCCATGGAACGGTTAGGAAACTGGCCGGGCAGAGGGGCGCCGGTGCTGAGGGATGGTGGCTGTGGGTGGCGGCCGGCGGCTGCCTCACCCGAAGGAGGAGCGCCGGCGCCCAGAGAGAAAACCTATTTATTGCTTATGTTATCTTTTATATATGCTTATGTTTTATTTGGTATATTGCAAATCTTTCCTTATCTACTCCAACTAACAAACCTCAGGCTTGTTTCCTTCAAAATGTTGTATGTTCCCGGCCCTCTAAATCTCCCATGTAGTCGCAATCCAGAAAATTTTCCAGGATTCTTCACACATAGCCACCGGTTGCAGCTTTAAAAACTCATCTATCACCGGCACTTCTGTAACAGAGGAAATTCGAAGCCAATTTTAGATCATCCGCCATATTTGAATTGTTACTTTGCATTATGTGAATAGATGTTGCCCAGTTTCTTCTGTTTCTTCTTGTTGACAGAGATGACAGTTGATCTGTTCTTCCTGAAGAATTATGTGCCTCTTCTTCAGATTTGCTTGGGTTGGTATGAAATTTAGACTCATTTTCCATATGAAAATTACATTTTTTGTCTGGACTTTTATGCATCTTGTTTGCTCCAGTCTTGCGAGATCTTCGCTTGACCATGTTTTTATTTCTCTCTGGCGCATTATCCATTGATAACATGTTTTCACTTTGAAACCTGTGTTCATGCTTGCTTCTCGGATCCATCCATCATCCCATTCTGCATTCATTTGAAAGTTAGATAACATGGTGTCTAATTGTATTGAATTTGTTTCTTCTAAGTCATCCAACTTTCTTTTCCATTCTAATTCCCACTTCCATCTTCCTTCATCCCATGGTCCCATTTGCATGATTTTCTCCTTCTTTTGTTTAGATTTCCTATAAAGTCTAGGAAACAGTATTGCCTGGTTTTGATCACCGATCCATTCTTCTTCCCAAAACAAAATATTGCTACCTTTGCCTGCCTTTAGCTTCCACAGTTTCTGATACCAATCATGAGTCAGCACTTGATTAACATCCTGCCACCAGTAGGATGCTTTGTTCAAAGTCATGTGTGGTTGTGTCTGTTTTGTTGGTGTGCTGAAATCTAATTCATTTTCCTTATTTTGACAATTCTGAGTAGACCTTCAGTTCCATACCTCGATCTTAATACCCGTTTCCTAATTGGATCGCTATCTTTAGTGATTTTGCTTCCCCATTTGTCAGGCATTGCTTGATTGAAAACTTCCAGATTTCTGATTCCTAAGCCTCCAGCATCTTTCGGTTCAGTTATTTTTTTCCAATCTAGTCGAGTGAACCTTACTTTTGTTTTTAAGTTAACCAAAAAAAATTTCTTTTGCACTCTCTCAAGGTTCAGTAAATAGTCCTAGGGGCTCGATATATAGTGAAATAGCAAAATGGAAAGCTGAAAAGAACAGAATTAATGAGCATCAATCTACCACCTATCGATAGTGTTGAGCTTTCGAACTTTCGAACTTTCGAACTTTCTTTTGAATTTATCTTGTATAAGCTTCCACATAAGTTGATTCTCCTCGTGTTATTACCAATAGGTAGATCCAAATATACCAAAGGGAGTTCGTTGATGGGACATTTCAGAAATGCTGCTATTTGACTAACCTCTTCTGCATCCATTTTTAAACCAAAGAGTCCACTCTTGTTGAAATGTACAGAGTGTATGTAATACATGCTCGCCAATCAAGAAAGTCCATTTTTCATTCTTGGGTGCCCTCACACATACATGTTGTATAAAAAGGCAAGTTGGTACAGTACTTTTTTCTTTTACCTATTTTTCATTCATCGCTAGGAGGTTTTCCAAAAAAGATTTTAAAGAGGAAAGACGGCTCCTTATTAAGTTTGGATGAGTAGAAGTTACTCCCAAAAAAATCCGAACCATTAGCTTTTCATTTTCATTGACTTTTCATTCAAGTCAATAGGTAGTAGAAGGACAATATGTATTTTATGACAGTTTTCATTACTTTAGTTTTGATAGGTAGAAACTATGTACTCTCTACCATCATTGACAAACTCTAAATCGGACGAAAAAAGTTACACCAAGAACATAAGAAAGCCACGTGGCACAATATTATTGCTGCCCTCCAAAAAGTGTTAAACACGCAGCACCAATCATATAACACCACCTCATTTTCCGATGATTTTCTTATGAGAATTTCGTGCGGTATAGACATCCTCGATTTAATGGGTGGCAAAATGCTATAGATTATGTTTTTCTGTTGTAATATCAGTTGAATTAATAGAGATGGCGGATCAGAAATTGCGTATTGCCATAGTGAACTCTGACAAGTGCAAGCCCAAAAAATGCCGTCAGGAGTGCAAGAAGAGTTGCCCTGTTGTCAAAACAGGTTAATTGATTGATTACCCGTCTTTGTTGGTGTTGAATTTTGTTATATTGCCGATGATAGGTTATTTAGGTTGAATTTGAACTGGTTTCTGCTTCTGTTTTTGTTTTCTGTCTTGGTTTACGGCTGCGTACTATCACAGCCCTGGAGGCGCATTAATCGTTACACATGCTTATGGAGAAGCTAATGATTAAAAAAAATGAAGACTTTGCTTCTATGGATGCGGATTTTGTTTTCCGTCGATATAATTTTGTATGGAGTTTGCTTCTCTCGATTGTTGGGTTGAGAGGAGTTGTTAACTATTTTATGCACCTCTTCATATTTAATTGCTTTGCATAAGAAATTTTTGTTATCTTCATAGAAATCCTTGTAACTTCAGACATAATGAGGAAATGCTCTGCTTCCATGAGTCTGATACTCGTAAGTATGTTTTCTCCTTTTGAGTGTTTATTCATCAAAAGGAGAAAATATTTATAATTTCAATAGACATTGTTTTGCTACTAAACAGAATAGTTGGGATATATTAATTGTCGATCATGGCTTTACTTTACTTCATTTGATATAATGCTACTAGGTAAACGTTGCATTGAGGTAACGCCTGCTGCCAAGATCGCTTTTATTTCAGAGGAATTGTGCATTGGGTGTGGTATCTGTGTCAAGGTTAGGCAAACATGGCTGGGTTAAAAGACGGATCTCCATTCCCTCATTAATAATTGACAACTTCTTATCCTGTTATTTTACTTGTTCTTTCAGAAATGTCCCTTTGAAGCAATCCAAATTATCAATCTACCGAAGGACTTGGAGAAGGACACGACCCATCGTTATGGTCCTAACACTTTTAAATTGCATAGGTTGAATCTACTTGGTGTTGCATAGGGCGCTTCAATGTAAGCCCATATAGCATCATGGAAAATTTTCTTTTATGATCTACCTGTTGCTTCAATTCTCTTGAAAATGTTCTTGTTGTAGAATCCTCCTGACTGGCAAGAAATTTTGACCTATTTTCGAGGATCTGAGCTGCAAAACTACTTTACTCGTATGCTAGAAGATAATTTGGTGGTAATTTCTCATTCCTCAATTTTCTGTGGGTCTACATGATTTCTTACTTTTTTCCTATTTAATGGTGAATGTTGTCTATGAAGCCGGCAGATATGATTTGTTACCTTGTATTGACATATTTTAGTGCATAGAACTTTTCCCTTTAGTTGCTACCTGCCTAGGATGTTCTGCAACTCACTAACTGATTAATATGTTCCTAGGATGTATCGCCGTGTTCTTCCGAAGTAACAGAATATTTATACCCCGGTTCTTGATTTACGAAATTATCAATTATTATTTCATTTTTTGTGCATTATACCCCTATTATATAACTTGGCCGTGACTTCGTTTCATTTTTTTATAGCAAATCTCGTTTCATTTATTGTTTCTCTGTTATGCTGCCAACCATTTTATGATGGATTTTTCACCAGGCAATTATAAAACCCCAGTATGTTGACAATATCCCAAAAGCTGTTAAAGGCAATGTTGGTGAAGTTCTGTCTTGGAAAGACGAGAGAGATATGAAAGAACAACTTGGGTTTGATCTCGAGTTGAATCAAGTTATGGATCGTGAGGTCGGGGATCTATCTGGGGGAGAGCTTCAGAGATTTGCTATAGCTGTTGTTGCCGTACAGGATGCAGAGATTTATATGTTTGATGAGCCCTCGAGTTTTCTGGATGTCAGACAGAGGCTGAAAGCTGCCCAAGTTGTCAGATCGTTGCTTCGGCCTGATAGGTTCATAATCTTTATATATTCTAGTAATATTAGTGGAATGATTGCCTTCATTTATGTGAGGATTTACATAGTGAACTCATTTCGTTTCAGCTATGTAATCGTCGTAGAGCATGATCTTAGCGTGCTTGATTATCTGTCTGACTTCATCTGCTGCCTCTATGGAAAGCCTGGTTTTTATGGTGTGGTGACCCTTCCATTTTCCGTAAGAGAAGGAATTAATATATTTCTCGCTGGATTTGTCCCCACTGAGAATCTAAGGTTCCGTGATGAATCTCTCACATTTAAGGTAAGTTTTGTGTCTGTCACTATGTTTGATTTCTCTTGGCGACCAAGATGCTGTTTTTGTCCAGGTGACTGAGACTCCCCAGGAAAGTGCTGAGGAAATTGCGTCATATGCAAGATATAAGTATCCAACCATGTCAAAAACCCAAGGAAACTTCAAACTTAAGGTCATGGAGGGTGAATTCACGGATTCACAGATTATTGTGATGCTTGGTGAAAATGGGACGGGCAAGACGACATTTATAAGAATGCTGGTGAGCTTCTTTCGTTCTTTCGTTCTTTCTTTGATTCATATTCAGTCAATCTAATTGCCATGCTTTTTAATGCTAGGCTGGTCTCTTAGAGCCTGATGAAGTGGAAGGGTCTAATTCGGAAATGCCGCACTTCTTTATCTCCTACAAGCCGCAGAAATTCACTGCTAAATTTAAACATTCTGTTGGTGATTTGTTGCGTCAAAAAATCCCTGATGCATGTAAGAATCCACAGTTTATATCAGACGTGATAAAACCTCTCTTGATTGAGCAACTAATGGACCAGGAAGTTAATAAGCTCTCTGGTGGAGAATTGCAAAGAGTTGGCCTTACTCTGTGTCTGGGAATGGTAAAAAAAATTTCTTACAGGTTTGCTTAGCTGTCCTTTTCTTGATGCTTATATGTGCTTTTCCTTTCTGGTGTTACTGTAGCCTGCCGACGTATATTTAATAGATGAACCCAGTGCGTTTCTCGACTCCGAGCAGCGTATTGTAGCTTCAAAAGTCATCAAAAGATTTATACTTCATGCGAAAAAGACCGCATTTGTAGTTGAGCATGACTTCATTATGGCAACTTACCTTGCGGATAAGGTTATTGTTTATGAGGGGAGGCCATCCGTAGATTGCATCGCCAACGCACCTCAATCGCTTCTAACCGGAATGAACCTGTTCTTATCCGTAAGCTTCGTTGATCCGATCAGTGTTTCCCTCCCTACTCTTTCTTGTATAATGTGATGCGTGACTCTTGCTAATTATCGTATATTCGTGTTTTGTAGCATTTGGACATCACTTTCCGAAGGGATCCCACGAACTTTCGGCCAAGAATCAACAAACTGGATTCAACCAAGGACAGGGAGCAGAAAGCTGCTGGATCTTACTATTATTTGGATGATTAAGGCGTGAAAATCACACAGCCTCGCTCGGACTATATTCCGGAGACACCGCTCCAGGGCGCCTGAGCTTGACAAGGAAAAGGTTCGCATTGTGGGGTGAAGATACCTGATACTGTAGATGTATGAAGGAAATCTATGGTTCAGTGCTGGTTGGTTCCCAGATGGGGTTTGGCAGTTTTATTCAATCTAATTTTTTTTATGCTAACGTAGGGAACCTTACCGAGGTAGGTAAACCCAACGTCTGACGCAATAGCCTGCAGTTTTGTTCAATCTATTGTGGATGAATTTTTGTTATTTTTGAGGTCATCCACGTACCTGGATATATGATCATTTCTTGAATTGTTCACTGATTTGTTCGCTGTTGGTTCCCAGATGGAGAAGTTGTATCGTTTTCTTCAAATTACTTGGTGTTATAATTGTTCATTCTTTATTCAGTTGTTCTCGAGTACACTATATATAAAAGGAAATGCTATTTGTACTACCAACAAATTGAAATTTCCGCTTGAATTGTTGTGAAAGGACAAAAATAACCCTGACTGATAGGTGTTGCTGTGCTCAGTGTGAGGGCAATTTTGTCATTTAGCGCACTTTCGGTTTAAATTCGGTCCCATTTTCGGGATGAGTAGCACCGCTCTTATATAAATGAGCTGTTTGTTGGAAAGATTCTTGTCCAGATCATCTCTTCGAAGATGACAATCGCTTTTTGGCCACAGTTATGAAAGCCATAAGCATATATCAAGGAATTCCAGGAAGAAAACGATTTATGTGGAGTGCTTAGAAACACTTTTTCTGCAATATCTGGCCTGCCACGATGACTTGCATGTCCAAGAGTGCAGCGGATATAAATGGGTTTCGGTGAGAGGGTACAATGAATACGCACCCATACCGGGATGACTTTGGTCTAATTGTGTGAGTGTGAAAAAAAAAACGTATCCATGGAATGGATCTGTCTTCCATAAGTGATGTCTCCAACCAAGCTGAGTCCATGCTGAAACAACAGTAAGAAAAGGTTATCACTCATTTGGCTCAAATTCAAGGGCATGGAATAGAATAGATCATGTGTTCGTGTAATATATATACACGTCCCATATTGTGCTTTATATCCTCCATGGGCAATGCTATACAAATGAATATACAAGTATCTAATGGGCCATTTCGCCCATATCAACAAACTACTAGTGCTAGAGGTCGGTAAATTTTACGCTTTACCCCATCAGAAAATATATTTTGCGAAAATGCCTTCTTGCGCGCTTGACACAAGCGCTGCGCAAAAAAGCAAATAAAAAACACATAGCTGTCAGATTCTTTCTCCGGACTTCATTCTCACCTCTCTCTGTACAAAGACTCAATTCATCTCCCAACAGTGCACCTGAACTAGGTGTGTAAAGTTGGAAGTAAAAATTTCTACACTCCCAAGAAATTCATCTCCCAACAGTACATCTCTCTGTATGAAGAATCAATTCATTTCCCAACAGTGCAATCCCTTCACTTGCTTTTGCTTCTTATCTTCTCTCCGCAAGACACTACGTTCTTGTCTTCTAGCTACTCAACCGACGACTCAAATCCTTCTGTGAATAACAATCAGTAAAGCTCCTAAAATATTTCGACGTCCCCTCCGACAAGCTCGGTGGCTCACCGAAACATATATTGCATATCGTCGTGGCCCATGCTCCAGATACGGGCGTGAAGGTTCACCAGGATGTTCTGGTTCCATCTCAGTGAAGGTATTCGAGCCCAGTATGTTCAGGGGTTTCAGATCCATCTTCCGGTTCACCAGATGTTCGAGGGTTTCAGATCCCGATGGACGATTTTGTGGTCGTGAAGTTATTCCAGCCAGGTGAGCACCTGACCGCAGATCTCGCCAAGGAGTGGTTCGGTGAAGACGACACCGTTCTCGTGGAGGATCTGTCGCCGGAAGGTAAAACGGAGAGGGAAATAGACAAAGATGAATTGAGTCTTACAGAAACTCAGGAAAACAGAGAGAAGAGAGGGAATCTGACAACTGCATGTTTTTTATTTGCTTTTTTTATCCTGCACTAGTGGCATTTTCACAAAATATATTTTCTAATAGGGTAGAGCGTAAAATTGACATATTTACTAAGCTTTTAAGAGTTTTAGTTCTAAATAGTTGAGGTCGTGGGCAAAATGCCTCCTATCCACCATGTTTAATGTGCTATAATAAAACAGACCCCTTATCTGAGCTCGGGTCTCATGTGCGCAGGTGCGATGTGTGAGTTAATTTAATTAAGAAGGTGGACTACCCTCATTAACACTATAAGCTACTGGTGATTGGTTGTAGCCCACTTTCCTATTTATATTAGTGAATTTGACTTCTTGCAATCGGTATAGGACATTGGTTTTAACCCTCACCCTCAAGTCCAACTAGTTAAACCTTGTTGGACTTGGAATACCACATGCATAATGCCCAATCGGGCTAATTCCCATTCTGGGATCAATACTCGAATTTTCTAGAAAACAATTACAAGAACCTCGGAAACAATCATTGAAAACTCCTCAAACAATACCCAAATTGGGTCAAACATCCCATGACCCCCACCCCATGGGGCCAATATTTGGGAATTTCCCCGGAACACTCTCTGATCTCAGAGCGTCCTCTCTAATACCATGTTAGAAAACATACCCTCTTATCTGGGCTCGGGTCTCGTGTGCGCAGGTGCGCATGCGTTAGCTAATTTAATTAGGAAGATGAGTTATTCTCATTAAAACCATCAACTTATGGTGATTGGTTGTAGCCTACTTTCCTATTTATATTAGTGAATTTCACTTTTTACAATCGGTATGAGACATTGGTTTCAACATAATGGACCACTTCACAAACATTTTCCATCTTCATATGAAAAATGATACGAAGTTGTGTGTTTCTACGGAAAGTAATACAAAACCGCACACCAATTAGGTATAACATGAGAAACATTATAGTCCATAATTATATGTTAAGAACCATCCATAGTTATAATCGTTATCATTGAATTTTAATCCAATAGTTACCATCATTTAAGTCACTTATAATTTGAACAGTCAGATCAATATCTGACGGTACAAATTAAAACTATGGACGATCCTTATTATTACAAGAGGTCGGCATCTGGGCGGGCAGGCTAAAACCCGCCCGTCCATTTTCGAAAACGGTTCAGCATTTTAGAAAACGGGTGGGCTGAAATCTGCCCGTTTTTTTGAAGACCGTAACCGGACCGGATCATTTTTAAATGGGTGGAAACATGCTTTTCCGCCCGTTTATTTATTTAAAAAATTAACTTAACCATTTTACCTATTTTACTTTAAACCGTTTTAACACGTTTTACCCGTTTTACCCTCCCGTTTGACCTGTATCCGTCAATTTATTTATATAAAAAATTAACTAAAAATATTTAATTATAAATGCGAGTTATAGAGGTTTAGCCCGTATCCGTCCGTTTAGATTTTTAAAAAACCGGAATGCTCGTTTTCTTATACGGTTAAAGCCCGGACCGCCCGTTTTAGAAATATAAACTGCCTGTATCCACCCATTTTCGAAAATAGTTTAAATGGTCAGAGCTAAATAGGTCCGGTCCGGACGGAAACTCGTTTAGCCCGTGCCGTTTGGCTCCCTCTAATTATTACCATTGTGGACTAGAAAGATATAACATTATGCCTAAAGGTGACATTGCAGACCATGTTAGGATTTGGAAGAGGTTGATTACCGATTTACTCACTGTCGTCTTCCATCAAGGATGTGGGTAGTGATAGACTAACCGCTATGAAGACAAAGTTTATGAAGACCAAGCATTGAATAAGACTTTCAAACAAATATCAAACCTACAAGTCTCGTCCCATGTTAGCGTCGAAAGATATGTCCAGTAGCAAGTTAATGAAATCGTATTAGGACCTTTGAGTCATCATGTACGGTTGTGTTTTAATGATAAATCCTTTTTTATAATATGTGAGAATCCTATCAGAGTAGTAAATTCTATGACCTACTGTAATAGTCTGCGGAGAAAGATTAATCCCTTTATATTTTTGGAGTCACAATAATTTTGCGATGCTCCAATGAATAGATAGTTCATGTACAGTAGAATGGCTTCTTTTATTTTGTATATACGTGTGGATTTTTTTTGAATGAAAACTATTTCATTGGCTAAGAGTTGTCTATGAGCGGGAGAGTGAAAGGTGGAGACGTTATCATGATACATCATCACCATACTATTTTGAATAAATTGCAAATGCATGAGCTCCGGAAAAAACTTCATGTGCGGATTAAAAAAATTATGATGACGGCCAGGATTAGAAAACCTTTTTTATTGCTTTTTTTGGTGGGTTACCCGATCCACCTTCGACCCGATCCTGCTATATTGTAAAAAATGCGACCCGATTGAAAAAAAACGGTATCCTACTGCAAACAAAACTCCCATCCTGCAAATAGATAAGGCGTCAGCTCTGGTCAAAGAGGGGTTGACCTAGTGATTCTGAGAGTGATAATTGTAGTGAAACATGTTCATCCGTCATTGGGTAGAGAACGAGAAGTAAAGGTTGGAAAAGTAACGCAACAAATCAAATGTAGTTGTTGCAAGTTTGAGAGTGAGGGAATTCTTTGTAGGCATGTGTTGGCTTATTTGTTCAAATCCAACTTTTATGAGTTACCTCATCAATTCATGATGCATAAATGGATGAAGTCGTCAAAAATGGGGGAATCAGACATGATTTAGATGGCTCTGTGGTTGGCAGTTCTTCCATATTAACCAAAAGGCATTACTTGCTCCAGCGTGTTTTTAGATTAATTGACGATGACTTTATGAATGATTTAAGAACCAAAATTCTCGAAGATACATTTGATTTCATTGAACAACAATTTCTTCTTACTCCAACAGCACCAGAAGTTGTGAGTGGTACCCAAACAGAAGTAACTTCTCAACCTTTGAAATAACCACATAAAGCAAATGTAAAAGGCGGTAGTAAAAGGTTTAAGAGTGGGTTTGAGAAGTCCCTAAAAAAACATCGAAGATGTCATAGTTGTGGATTGAAGGGGCATGGCAGAAAAAAAATGTCCAAAACTAGTCGATGCATAAGTACATAATAGCTAAACTCTCATTTTTTTGTTGGGCATTATTTATGCTAAGGATTATTTACGTTTGTTTGTGTTATAGGACTTCGACATCTATTAGGCTGGATTGTGAGGATAATGATTTTTCCTCCTGTAGTTGAGGACCTGTTTGGACTGCTTGGATGCTGATTGTGCTGCTACTTGGAGGCTATTTGGCTACTGTTTTACCGATGCTATTTTGCCAATGTTTGGACAGAATTAGCTGGTGTAACATAATTTGATTCTAGCTGATTCTTTGTATTTTGGATATGTGGTTTATACATAGAAATATTGCAGTTATTCATGGTTGCCTCCTTGTTTTTTTTATTGATTGCATTGTTGCTGGTTTTTTGTGGAAATAGTTGCAGTATTCTAGATGCAGTTTTAGTTGCTGTTATCTATAATCAAATGAAGAACACATGGTTTGCATTGTTGCTGGTTTTTCTTGGTTGCGTTGTTGCTTGCATTGTCATAGTTTGAAGTATTCTTGATTGCATTGTTGCTGGTTTTTCTTGGTATGCAACACACGATTTGGTGTAACACAGTTTGCATTTTTTTAGGAATCTTGGTATTCAACACACAATTTGGTGCAACATAGTTCACATATTGATGCATTCCTTGGTGTTCTGTTTTTTTCGATTCGGTACCATTTTCGGATCAGGTCCCGCGAAAAACAGTAATAAAAAATGTCATATCCGACGGTCTGGATTATTTTTTGGCACACAATTTTTTTTTGCTTTGTCAAAGAGGCAAGAATGCCATGCTATTAGATTCCAATCAGAAAAAACTCAAAACACAAAAACAACCCCATTGGTAGGGATGCAACCACTCATATGCTTACACATCACATTTCTTGTGATTTTGGTGCTACTTTTTCTTGTGGTATAGAATTTCTCAGGAAAATTTCAGCATGTGCTTCACCCCATCGCCATCGGTGAAATAACATAAAAAGCAGTGTTTGAGAATGCGTTGGGCGACCCAAGATGTTTTGGGGCCGCCCAGCGCCCAGGCCGACTAAGGGCGATCAGCCACACAGGAAAAAATAAAAATTTAATTTTTTTTTTGCAAAATAAAATTTTGAAACAACTTTTTAATTTTTTTATGCAAAACAAGACATGGCAACTTGGCAAGTCAGCAAGGCACATGCCATTTGCCTACTACAATAACCACATTTATTGAATATTTATAGAAGATGTTTTTGCCCCCCTCAATTTCACTTTTGTCCCACACCGGTTTGGAGTTGGGTGAGAGACAAAATCTAAATTATAAATAATCCTCTTCCCACACCATTTCTCTAGCATCGAGTATGGCAGTGCTGCTCGAGCCATGGGCTCGCGGCTATGCTTCGATTGGGCCTAGGTCCAACCCACATTAAAAAAAGATTTTTTTAACAGGCATTGGTTCCAGCATCGAGTATGGCAGTGCTGTTTGGGCTTGTTTGCAGCTTTTGCGGACTGATCCGCCAATTTTGGGCTGGTTGCCCAATATACATTACAAAAAGTTTTAAATTTTTTGAGCCTGTGTAGGAGCCTTCCTGTTAATTGGAACGCTTAATTATCCACATAGACGCTGATAAAAAGAGAAGTGTTTTGCTAAAAAAACATAAAAAGAGAACTTCAATGCACATGACTCTCACGTGATGCAACCCTTCTCGGGCAGGCTACAAAAATCGTCGGACATTGATCGGAGTAAAAGCTCGATCGCAAATCTAAACCACGGCGGAGCAACATCCATCGGTGGCAGCCGGCGTAGTGTCGGTGCCGATCTCTCGCCGTAATCACAGCCCCATTAATCTTTGCTCACCTACCGGTATCACTTTCTTCTTTAATCTTAATTTGTCTGTATCTCTGCATTTTCCCTTTTTTAATTTCCTTCTTTTTTCAACGGCAGAAATGGTTCCACCTCACTCGCCGGAAGTTCAGAGCTTGAAAAAATTGCCGGCGAAATCCACCGGTTTTCTGAAAAGTATAGTCAATTCAGTCAAGATCCACTTCTCTTCGCACCCTCGTTTTTGGTTGTTCATCGCTTTCCTCTGGATCCAAGCCCTCATCATCTCCATTGCTCGTACACCGCCGCCGTGCTTCCCCGACCGCTCCGTCGTCATTCCGGTCCGTTATGTACCACTGCAGAACGGATCCGTATCCAATGTCACAGAGATCAAAGCCGAGACTGCCGCCGTCAATTACAGCGAAGAATGCCCGTCGGGTCGAATCTTCGCCTACGATATGCCCCCATTGTACAATCGGGACTTGGTGAACCCTAATTGCACCGATCTGAACCCATGGAACTGGGAATGCGGCATTATCTCCAACCACGGCTATGGCCGCGCCGCCACCGAGCTCCGTGGGATAGTGCCGGAGGATCTGTACAAATCATGGTACCACACAACCAATACACTCTTGAGGTTCTATTCCACCACCGGATCTTGAGGCACAAATGCAGGACCATGGAGCAGGAATCTGCTACGGCGTTCTATATACCGTTCTACGCTGGACTCGCCGTGGGAAAGCATCTGTGGACGAACGACACCGCCGGTCGCGACAGGCACAGCAGGATGATGCTCCGGTGGGTGAAGAATCAAAAGTATTGGAAGAAATCAAACGGCTCCGATCACTTCATGACAATTGGGAGGATCACATGGGATTTCCGGCGGATGACTGACCCGGGAAAATCATGGGGCTCGAGTTTCCTAAACATGCCCTTGATGCAGAAAGTCACACGCTTCATCGTGGAGAAATACCCCGGTGACGAGATGGACGTCAGTGTGCCTTATCCAACCGGATTCCACCCCAAGACGAAAGATAATCTCGATGACTGGCAGAAATTCATCAGCAGCTACAATCGATCAGCTCTCTTCACCTTCACAACCGAGAATCATAACTGGGCTGGCACGGATTTTCGTCACTATCTAATGAGTTACTGCTCGAATGAGGCTGGATCATGTCGGTCCGTTGATTGTTCTGTGAACGAATGCTCGACCAATTCATCAGTGACTCTGAAAGCATTGTTGGATTCTGAATTCTGTTTGGAGCCCAAGAGGGACAGCTACACCAGCAAGTCGGTTTTCGAATGCATCATTGCCGGTTCAGTGCCTGTCTTCTTCACCAAGACAGCGTACGAGCAATATGAGTGGTTCTTGCCTGGCGAGCAGGATAGTTACTCTGTGTTTATAGACCAGGAGGAGGTGAGAAATGGGAGTGCTTCCATCAAGACTTTACTTTCTGCATACAGCAATGCAGAGATTAGGAAGAAGAGGGAGAAAGTAATTGAGACGATTCCAAGGATTATCTATGCTAAACCGACTGGAGGGATTAAGGGGTTTAAAGATGCTTTTGATGTTGCTCTGGATGGTGTGTTGGAGAGGATCAAGGAGGAAAAGGAGTGGGCTGATTTCTTGTGATTGAGCATCGAGTGCTCGATCATTTGTCTGAAATAAGATTGATCTGATCTTCGTGGAGGTTTTGTAAAATCAGTGCAGCATTTCTTTTACTGAAGACACACCACATATGTACACAACCTTGAGGTTTTGCATGATATGATATGATGCTGGGGGATTTGAAGGGCCAGATCTATGTTATGCATCCAAGCTCTTCTTTGCGTTGTCTTATATATTTTTATTTTTTAGAGACTGCATTAAAAATGAAAAGTATTTACAAATTACTCTTGTATCAGCACAATATCTGAACGAGCTAGGGTTTAGGGTCTGAACGAGCCAGGGCGTTTAAAAAGCTAAAACTAAAATCATGGAAGTGGAGGTCTATAGTCAAACTGAAAATCAAATGTCAACGCAGGAAGACGCAACCAATCCGAGATTGTAGGATCCGGCAGGGTGTTGCCCCGAGCATGTAGCCAGGTCCATGCGTTAGCTTTGATAGTATCCTATATTTCCCCAAAACTCTCCATATGGAACTTGACCTCATTTCTCTTCTTTCCAGATATACCAAACTATAGCTTGCCAAATAATTTTTCAAATTTCTCTTCATCTTGAGCCTTGTAGCAGATTTGTATGCCACTGGAAATGATCACTGGGGCCTATGAGAGTTCTCCAGATTGGATCAGAGTATATTCCTGGTGATAGCCCCATCCATTTGTACACTTCAATCCATATGTCTTTCATATGTGTACACTGAAAAAAGAATAGTTTATATCCTCCATACACAAGCCGCACCAAACGCACAGCTTGCTGCTTTCATCCAATCACACTCCTCTCCTTAGCAGATTATCAACAGTTTTTATTTTACCCGTGAGAAGTCTCCAGCTGAACATCTGTACACGTCTATGTGCAATCTTTCCCCACATTGAAGTCAGCTGAGGTCCCAGTATATTTTGCTAATTGCCACCGGAGTTCAACTGCGCTTTGTAAGCTGAAGAAGAGGTGAAACAACCTGAGATGTCTGCTAACCATATAACCTGATCAGCCAGCGAAGTGTCTGGGATCCACTGTTCAAGCACCTGTAACATGTCTTATAGTCACAACGATTCCCATTCTCTGAGCTCTCTATGAAACTGGTGTTAGGTTTGTGTTCTAAAAGTGATCTTTTGTTGATTATTTTAATGTTATGTTTATGAATTGAATGTATATATTTGTGATATGACATTTTGTTCCATGAGTTTGATGTTTATAGAAGTATTCAAGAATATGCTCTTGGTCTTGAATCATAAAATTATATGATAACAAACATGAAACTCTAAAGTGTTCACAATTGTGGTAACTAGCATGGAATACTAGTATACCGTGAAAGATTGTCGAATTGGTTAAAGTACGTTGTAGTTCTACAAACGTTGAAAAAGGATTATCATTTAAGACACGAGTGTATGAGTAGATTCATGCATTGAACATGACCTAACAGGTGGAAGCATTATATGGACTGTGTTCGTGTCTTTAATGCTTCCACTGTATCTATGAATTCTAAGATATGAGACTATATCTTTTCACATGATAAGTATATAATGTAATTACTAATCAAAGTTGATTTATTATAATAAATGATAAAGATAATAGTTCTTCATATATAGATTATGCTGAAAGGGGTAAAGGTCAATAATATCATTGTCCTTCATTGCTACTGAGTAATGATATTACTGGTCCCCTTGGTATAGTAGAATTATAAATGCACGCAATATAATTGAGGTGATACCAACTATATATTTACAATTTACTCAAAGGAAACCAAGAAATAGATGCAAAGCAAAGATGACACAGCCATACTTTGCATGTTATTCACAACATCGTGAGATAAAGAATGGACACAAGTAATATTCATCATAATATTACTCACGATTTTGTTTTGTAAAATGGTTATATCATATTTGTATTGGTTGGGTAACTATAATGTGCAATTAGAGCACCGCTTATAGTTTATGACTGTAAAAACGTCATTACCAATCCAATAAAAATCCTCGATACAATTCTCGTCGACTGAACGAAAAACAAGATAAATGATTTTATATACTTCTTATAAGGCGTGTGTAATTTCATATGATGAAGAAATTAAACACATAAGATAAGATGACAAACTAAGATGTTACATGTTGTAACATTTAGTTATAAAATTTTAGTTCTTTCGTTCATCAAATGAAATTTTTTTCACTTTGGAATTGATTCATGGACTATGAGTTTTATTAGTAATGGGCTTGACTTATTTCATAGGTCCATTATGGTTATTTTAATAACCAAAGTTTATGAAAAGAAAAAGCATAATGAAGGCTTAATTGCTTAACATGTGTAAAGTGTAAAAACACATGTCTTGTGATAAGTATAAGTGATTATTCATTCCTTAATGAAGATGGCAACCACATGAACGTGGGAAAAAGAAAAGGAACTTCTCTATCTTATAAGAAAAAAGTGGGAAGAAGCAATTTCAAGAGATTTGTGAAAGAGAACAAGCTAGGTGATCTCTAGCAAGATCTATATCTAGTTCTTGTTTTGTATTCAAGGAGAATCTTGAGATATAAGGTTAATTTGAGGTAAGAACTCAAACTTAAAGTTTTTACCCATTAGTATATGTGAAATGATTATATGTTTATATAATTAACAATGGAGACAATCATTTGATGATTAATGGTGATAAATTTCTTGAATTTTACCGTTTGGATCGTCATGAAATCCTAACAACTGGATTAACCATCTTATCTGCCCATCCTCACATCTGTAGAGATCCACCAATCTGGCATTGCGCTGTTCAGACAGCCTATATAGATCACTAAAATTCTTTGCTAAAGAGACCTCACATGTCCAGTTTGAGCGCTAGAAGAGGACTGCATCACCCGTATTAACTTGAGCAGTTATATGATCGGCGAAATTGCTTTGCCTCAAGACAAGCTGCCAAATCTCTCTCCAAACCTGTGATACATGATCTGTTAATGTTACCAGATCATATGCTGCCAAACGATCACCCGGGCCAAAATATTTCTCCAGAATGATTGACCACCATAGATTGTCATATGTGTTGTCTTATATTATATATGTTGTAAGTTTTTTAAGATTTTCCTCATCTTCATTGTCGTGCTTTTACAAGTTGAAGTGATGACTCTCTTCTTCCTCAGTTGACTCTCTTCTCTGGCAACCTAATTGACCGAAAATTTGCAACTTTTGAACATTATTCAACTGCCTCTGTATAATGTATTGTCTTGTCCATGGAAAGGGCCGTGGATTAGTTACTTTTGCCTCTCAGAGTGAGCTCATTTGGTAAGGTACTAAATTCACAGGGTTTCTTCCTCTATATCTTGTGAATCTCTTGGATAGTGCAGGAGCGGCTGCATAGTTGCCCTCCTTTGCCATTCCGGATGAGCTCGTCTGGCAGGAGGGAGCCTATTGTGGTTTCTCCAAATTCACCTGTTTGAAGGTAGCATTGAGATTCTATTGCAATGACCTTGGTGGAAATGCTACTGGGTGCGGAGGATGAAGAACACCAATTAGGTAATGATGCGGTTACTAAGAATCCTGTAACGAATGACAGTAATGAAACTCCATGAATTATCGTTGTAGGCCAGCTGAATGCTTATCTAAAAACAAAACCGGTGCAGGGGAAAGGAGGAAGTAAACCTCTTCACTTATTTATTGAAAAGTTAAAGGCTAATTCGTTGTCGATATATGTCTCGAACATGCCTCCAGACCGGTCCACTCCTGCAATCTGGACATTCTTCAATTCGTTTTGAGCTGTTATTGATGTACACGCTCCTCCGCACAAGGAATTTAAGAACAAGAGATTTGGCTTTGAAAGGTTTGCAAAATCTGTGGATGTGCAAGCTATAATTGGGTAAACAAATGGTCTACGAGTTGGCACATACCAACTGACTGTCGATATGGCAAGGTCGACTAGTGAGATTCTGGAAAAAAATAAACAGATGCCCCAGACTATAATATAACCATCAAACTAGATATGGCAAAAGCTTTTAACCGAATATCATGGTTCTTCCTCATCTCTGTACTGAGGACATTCGGATTTACTGAATGCTTTATAGACATGATATGGAGATCTATCTCAAACGGTCACTTTTCAATCTTAACAACTGGACAAATTCACGGATACTTCAAATCATCTAGAGGCTTAAGGCAAGGGAATCCACTTTCCCCACTCCTATTCATCATTGCCACCGAAGTTCTGAGTAGAAACCTAAATCAAATGATAGAAAACAAACTTTGGACTTCTTATAAGGTGCCAACAGGTTGTCAAGGCATTTCGCACCTGGCATATGCAGATGACCTAATCATATTCACAAGAGGATCTAAAAAATCCCTTCAGGAATGTTTCTTACTTCTAAAAAAGTATGAGCAGGCCTAAAGGCAAAAAATCAACATTGACAAAAGCTCATTCATTATATCCAACAAAGCCCCAAGAGCAAAAACAAGGTCCATTAGAAACTGGACCAGATTAAAACACATTGCACTTCCTCTGACATATCTAGGCACCCCTCTTTACACTGGTCGCAAGAGACCTAGTCTCTTCTCCTCCGTGATTATAAAAATTAAGAACAAGGTAGAAAACTGGGGTACTAAATACCTATCTAAAGGAGGAAAACTTATACTCCTAAAAGTTGTTCTCTTAAGCTTTCCTATCTATCTAACTGCAACGATAATGCCCCCAAAATCAGTCATAAAAACAATGGAAGGAATGTTCTCAAACTTTTTCTGAGGAAAGGATGAGGGAAAGAATAAAACACACTGGAAATCTTGGAAAATCATATGCCTACCTAACGAAGAGGGAGGGTTAGGACTAAGAAAACTACAAGATGTGTGCTCATCCCTTAGCATGAAATTGTGGTGGTTATTTAGTCACAAAGAATCTCTATGGGCACAGTTTATGCACTCTAAATACTGCCTCGAACATCCACCTGCCATAGCCCCTATCTCACCCCAAAGCTCATACACGTGGAAAAGAGTAACCCAAATAAGACACACAATGATACAAAATTCTAAATGGCAAATAGGAGAAGGAGAAATAAGCTTCTAGTCGGATAAATGGCTCAATAACAACTGTCTGAGTGCCTCTAATACAATCAATCTCCCAAACCTGTTAGTCAAACACATCATTTATGATCAGTAATGGCACACACAAAGCTTATCCAGGCTGCTCCCTAGAAATGCAGTTCTAGAAATTCTGCAAACTACAATTCAACCACGAAAAGATAAGCAACTGTGGTCACCAGAACCAACAGGTAACTTCTCCACAAGCTCTACATGGAACATCATCCGTCAAAGAGGTATACCAACAACATTATTTAATAGAATTTGGCATTCAGATATACCTCTTAAAATCAGTATTCATGCATGGAGAGTATTACGTAATGCATTGCCTATAGATAGCAACCTCCAGATTAGAGGAATCCCGCTAGTCTCTAAATGTTTTTGCTGCACACTCTCTCCACAAGTGGAAATGGTTTAACATCTATTCCCTGGGGGGAACTAGCATATGCACTGTGGTCTTGGTTGGCAGATGTTTGTGGTATAGATCTTATTTCAGGTGACATCTCTGGGAAGCTGCAATTATGCTTGGCACAACCTGGAAGTAAGAGTTTCAAGTTCATTTTATACACAACGACCCTGGTTACATGCTGGCAGGTATGGAAAAACCGATGCTCCCATAGATTTGAGTCCCACCCTCTGCTAGTCCACTTGACACAACAGTAAATCATATGGCAAATGCAAGATATCCTAGCAGTAGCATCTGCCCCCATATCCCTGGATGCACAAGAACGAATGCGTCTACTCGCCGGAGGATTTCAGCTCCAATGATATCCAGCATACACTCCAAAGAGGACACAATGCATATCCTGCGGCATGCAACACAAAGTATTTGCAACATTAACAATCAAGCAATGAGCAGTTGCTCCAAGCAGCCTTAGAGAAAAGCTGATCTTCAACCCATGCATACTACTCTATTTGGGAAGAAAACACAGATGCATCATTTGAAAATAAATAAAGGCCAAAGTCCCGATTTTGTATGGGTTAAACATGCCACTCAGCCTGGACGTTGATGCACAGGGCAGAGATCAACACATATTGTAGAACCTTTAATTTCTTCAATAGACTATCCTGTACAAGACCAGTTACTCGCTTGTGGCATCATCTTCTATGCCAGGGATATAGAGTCAATGAAAGTATGCAACATGGAGCAAGTAAGGTTCATTAAGATCTTTTCTAATCTTTATGATCTGTCTTGCAGGGCCACACTTATCTTAAATTTAATTAGCCCACAAACACTAGATTTGTATTTTAGTGAGTTATGTAACAGTTACGATGGCCCTAGAACATATAGGTCCTCGTTCTTTAGCTTTAACATTTGTATGAATATTTTGGGCTCGATAGTAGTTCTTTTATCATTAACGTGTAACCTCGTCTGAAACCAATGAACGGGTTTTCTTTAAAAAAACTCTAATTCTTATTGATGAAAAAGAAATGGTGCACTAACAGTGCAATTTACAATCAAACCCTAATGCTCTGCGTACACACACTAACGGTGTGATTTACACATAGTTCTTCTTCAATCATGTCGTTTTCTATGGCTAATTGCTGGTCTTGAGCAGCCAGAAACTCTGCAACCAAGAGCAGGGTGCATTGAGTGGCGGAAGACATCTTTGGTGTGATTCTTTAGCGGCGAAGAAGAATACTTTGGAAAATTCTTGTATCTGCCAAAAAATTCTTGTATCTGCCACAAGGCATCAAGGTTCTTTAGTTCGAAAAGAACCTTGATGCCATGTGAAATTCTCTTCCCTTGTGAAATTCCTTCTCGGGCTCCTGCTCATGAAAGGGCTTAGAGCACTTCCCTCTATGCACTTCCACAGAATCTCAACGCAGAATCTTGATGACGTTTGATGCTGTAGTGATCCCACGAGGCCTCTCAGTTGATGAACGGTGATCCTGACCTCATATTTCTTGGATGATGATGGTGACTAAGGCACCACTTCATCGTGACAAGCGAGCGGGATGGGATCGAAGATGGAGAGTTGAAGAAGATGAAGATCCCACTTAAGAAGACCGGTAGTCCTTAATCTTACATTAAGAATTTTAATAATTTTTAATGACGCTCAATATCTGGAAGATCGGTATCTTTGTATACCGGTCTTTGGAAGATTGGTGACCGGTCTTCCAAAGACCGGTGCATGACATTTTCAAAAATAGGTTAGCTATTTTGTGGCATATACAAAAAATTTCCGAATACTTCTGATCCTAATTCTGTACCTTGAAACTCTTCCAGCATTGAGTTCTCTCAAACAACATTACAAATCCGGCAAAGCTCCATATCAGACAGGGACTGAAATCTATGAAGCTCCACTCCCAATTTTGCGCACTGGACTTCGACACATTGACTGGTAGATAAACACTCTCCAGTCCCAATTCTGTGTCTCCCAAAATCAAAACGGGAGGCGCATTGAGTGGCGGAAAAAGTGGTCCGATCCCAATTCTGTGTTCAGAGCTTCGGCGAGCTTGAGTGGCAGATCTATGGCAGCAACGGAGGCGATACTGGCACCCCATGGCAAGAGAATTTCTATTGAGGATGGGCCTTTGCCCAAAGATACCGTAATCAGCAAACATACCTTATCAGTTACTTCCTGTGAGCAAGCGGAACTTAACTAATAACGACGGTCACAAATTACAAAATTCAGGAGAAGCGGAACTTGCTGCGACCGACGACGTCGATGATGAACCATGGGAAACTATGGAGAATCGGCACCGTGCAAAAGGAGGTCCTTTTCCTAACAATTTCATTCACAGGACGGAGATAAAACCAAGTGCTGTTAAAAAAAAGATGCCTTTTTTCATTGAGAAGCTAAGAGCCGATTCCATTTCGCTGTACATCACCAACTTCCCACCTGCTTGGACAGATGCTGAAATGTGGGAGTTTTTTTAGATGTATGGCCAGATTCGGGACATTCATGCTCCACCGCGACTGCAATGAAAGGGAAATAGGCTGCTCAATAATGAAATAACTACTGGCCTTCTCAACGTGCATAATCTGAGACCTTGGAAGGTTCAGAATGGAAAACTTGTTCGACCAGCATGGCTAAGAATTACTGGCACTCCCCTTCATTGTTGGTGTGAGAAATTCTTCTGTAATACAACATCAAAGATGGGAGAAGTTCTACTAGTAGATGAAAAAACATTGCTCAAGACAAAAATGCAGTTCGCAAGAGTTCAAATTCTGACAGATTTGTTGTGAAAAAAGGACCGATAGAGCCAAACTGCAGCTAATAATTTGTAGGAAATAATACTGAAGATAAATAGGACACACAGATTTACG